>JAMKCH010006891.1:0-118577 GCA_023653785.1 Ophioderma brevispina | reverse complement strand
TTTAGAACCTTCCTAGCATTTCCACTGGAAAAACTATGAAGGCCGTCTCCTAGCAGTGAATTAATATTAAAGTTGAGGAGTTTATATCGTCACAAGACACAACCGGACCGTGAAAAGCGTTGTTTTAATTTAGCATTGCCATGAGTATTTGTGTAGGATTGTTGCCGGCACCTTTAAATAATATCGTGACAATATTGTGTTTTCCAGTCAGATTGACGGAATACAGAAAACCCTTCCTCTTTTCTGTTTCAATTGCATTTAAGTAAAAAGGAGTTTAACAAGGACAGTTCACGCTGATCAACTTAAAAATTTCTCCATATGGTCTCGAGTAACTAGCCTGAATGATGTTTTCTCTAGCTCAGTGGAAGAAAACGTGGGCATTAAAGTTAAGCGGTTCAAAAAAAGATTTATGGAGCACCAATATTGGTGATAAACTTGTATATTGAAGCAATAAAATGTAGTAGACAGCTTTCTATCATTACGGACACGCACAGGAAATTCGCAGTTACAGTTGATTTCATCTAGAAAAACAAGTTTTGGCAAAATAAAGTAAGTGAATACCCACGGGTATAATGGGCCATCTCTTGACCGCATCTTTTGCGTCGACTTTGAACATAAGGGTCATGTTTTGACCGAGTTAACTATGGCATGACAGTTGTACTGACATTGGGGTATTTCCCTTTCTTGGTCCCTGACGCGTGTTGTCGGACCCTCTTCTTTTTTCAATTCTTAAAAGGCAATAAAGAAGTACTGCAGGCCATCCTCAATTGTATTTCATTGCCGACAGATAGCCGCCTGTCCTTTTCATACTCTTTAAGAAACAGAAAGCTCACGCGAAACTTTGCATCGAAGATGGGGCCATCATGAAAAGGCACAATTCATTAGCCTCCCTATTTCACCCTAGCAGCCCATTTAACCGGGCACCCAAACACCTGTGTCGACCATTTAGTAGAAGCATGATCAAATAAAACACAATGTCATCAAACGTTTCCCCGCTCGTCTTCTTCCGGTCATCTAAAGAAAATCCGCGTATGGAATAAACCTGCTGAACCTCCAAGGAGACGGCTCTTCGCTTTCAGATCCATTAAGACCCGAAATTTATAAGCGGTTTCCATTAGAACACAGTGTAGCGAGTGTTTCGTAAGATGGCCTAAGGGGGCAATGCGCATCACGAGGTCTTGGGTTACATCCGTAAGTGCCACTCAAAGCCCATGTCGTTTTTTTGGCGTATTCCGAGTTACAGCTAGCGTTCAGATTTTTCTAGTTCTTCCGAGAGTCTTTAGTTGTCAATGTGATGAATCGGGATTTCCCATTAGAATTCAGGCATTGGAGCACGGCGGGGAAATCCCGTTAAGCAGTGACAGTGATTGAGTCTGTGAGTTGTTTGAATATGACCCCAAAGTTTTACATTTTTAACCCAACAACCAGTGCTTATTTTCCTCTGACGGTCGGTTAAAGTAATGTGAATTTTATGTAGCATTAAAAGGCTGGAGGTGATGTTTTCAACATAGGGTAAAGCTGGGTAATAATGGACCCCGGTGGCATTTGGACCCTCCTTGTAATTTTAACTGGGGAGGTAGGAGTAGTTCCTCTATGGCTAATTGAAAGACATTAGTTGACAACTGAAATTCGGTTATTAACGGAGGAAATAAGGAATATTTAAATTAAACATTTTCAAAAGGCATATTTTAAATTAATATTTTCAATAATATTTCTAAAATTTATGAAATTCAATTTGATGCTTTAAAAAAAACAACCCATCCCCCATTTTATCGTGAGCATCGGTCTGGAGGTTGTCACAATGGGAAACATAAGGTATTGCCATTCCCCATGTATCAGTACATGGATCAGATTTCCTAGCTTACATTAATTAAAAAACGGATGGTAATTGGTGTATGTGTGATCTGGGATAATATGGAACATCCCTTATATTTCCATGTAGAAACTTTATGGGACGGGGCAATATGGACCATATGAGGTCCGTATTACCCCGCCCTATTGCAAAGGAACAGGGCGGCATATGCCGACGCATGGGGTAATTATGGACCCTTTGCAAAAAAAAAGTTTGAAAGGCCTATATCGTTTATTTGGTTAGAGATGAATGAATCTCTTTTGGTCTGTACCTACCCATGACCAAAGCTTCCAATTGATACTGAAAGTCATTAAAGAATAAAATAAAAAACCAAATTCTTGGAAATTACGACCTTGCTTAAGGGGTCCATATTACCGGCACCTTACCTTCCCCCTTTTAGTGAATCTACTAGGGAATACAGCTAAGAGTAGCCGTGGCTAGAAATTAGTACCAATGATGAAATATTCTTGCAGTCCGGGAAATAATTACCCAAATGTGGCGCCAACGTCATTCATCAACAGAAGATCTGATCATTATTTCCGCGTTACGATGATTAAGGTCAAGTAGACCGCGTCTAATTGGCGGAAATTTCAAACCCATATTCTACCATCTGCGGTCCTATATAAGGCTCCGTCTTTTTGCGCTATTCAAAAATGTAATGGCGTTTCAGTTTTTCTTTCATTTTGTTCTGGTACAAGCATCATCACTTGTTGATTCATTTCAAGTAATGGCATGTGGAATTTTGCGATTTGAGCGTTGGGATTAGATACGTGTTTGCTAAACAAAATGTATGACGTCCATTATGGAGTCATCATTATCCTCGTACCCATAAACTCTCGACTTGTTTTTGTTGACTTTTCCCGTTCGTTAATAATCCCCTGTCCTCAGTATCGCTTCTAGTTCATTGCATTTGACCCTTGTAGTAAGTTTATTCTCTCTTGTGCGTGCATTCTCCCTTGTAAGCAAGGGTGGGGACCTTTGAGTCGAAGTTTGATGTTTCCAAACGGCTGCTAACATCTTGTCTGTGTTTTTTTTTCTTCATTAGACAAAAAATGCAAACTAGAAATTTACATTTTAATGGCTCCTTTGCAGTTTTTAATTAGATGATAGCACTTATCTTCCTTACGTCAACAGAAATATTATTAAACCAATACCGAGAGGGTAACGGCAAACAAACAACATATAAACAACCAACTACACAAACGGAACCACAGATACTTCAGCTGCCATCCACTTCGCCTTTTAAAAATTCACATCTTACATTGGGGCTCTTGGTATTATTAGTAACTACATAAATAACTTAGGATGCTAAGTAACATCCGTAGCAACTGATGATGGGGTTTTTAGGGTAATTTAAGGGTTGGATTCAAACTTGACCGTCAGTTAGACGGCAAGTTTTATAGCGTTCAACCGTATTCCATTTTTAGAATAGAACATCCGGAACCAGTACGCAACAGGTGGCGGCTTTTTGAAGTCACCCCTTACAAAACGGCTCTTTATAATGTGCTTCGGTTGGTCACTTTTTTTCTTAGGGCTCTTGCATAAATTCTAGACAAACAGGAGACAGGTAGGACTCCAGCAAGAGGAAGCTCTCCCAGATTTCATCCAGAGGGCGGAGTCATAATTGGGGTTTCAGTCATAGTAATTTGGGTATGAACGTTTGTTTATATTACTTTAGAATATTATTCTTAAATGCCAGAGATATACGGTCGAACTTTACTAGTTGCGCATTGGAAACGGGCGGGCCCGTCGTTTGGACGAGTGGTATGTTTCTCCTGGACTTCAACCCATCGTACATTACGCAAAACGTATGCCAATTTCGAATTATGTCAAACGTGCTATCTGTAACGCATTTAATATAGGCAGCCGTTGAACAATTCAATTATGTACTATGTAAACCTAGAAAGTTGCTGCGCCGAAATACCGGGCGGGGGGCTATGCGAAACGCCCCGGTTCTTTCGGCGCTGACCTTGCCGTAGGCAGGGGTATCTGCCGAAAACGCACGGTTTGTTGGTTGGTTTCGGCAAATATTGTGCGAAACTGCGGGAGGGGAGGAAACGTCATTACCCTGCCGAACGGCAGCGTTACTTGCCGAAACAATAGGTTATCCCAGTAGTTCGTCATAGAGGGATCCTTATTAAAGCGTGCGGTTGTTGGATGTACCTAAGTTCTTATGTCACTTGGCTGTACGGACACAGGATTACACGAAATAGGTGTTCAGTTGTGACTCAGCTCGTACCGACAGGCTAAGCTTAAGCTTTAACTATAGTTTTAGGCCGTTCATGTATTTACAAGGATGGGGGGCAGAAATTGAAAAGATGTGTTATGGAAATTGCATAATACCTCCAATGTAAAGGTTTTATAGGCCCTATTGCATAGAACACACACCAATCGGCCATCCCGGCGGCAATCCCACACACAACAATTAGATACAATCATATGAATTTACTGGCTGATGCAGCTGCAATAGTTGTTTGGCTTATCTGAATAATAACTTTTAACTCATGACCCCCCCCCCCCATCAGAAAAAAAAATAAAATCACATGAACCCCTTATTATTTGTGAAGTAGAAAATCACATATGTCTACTTCCGACCCAATAACCAAAACCTAACCTAATTCCTAACCCTAATCTAACCCTAGGTCTATATGCTCTATAAGCCAACCCTAACCGAACACCCGTGTTGCAAACCGGCCTACGGGCACCTTTACATGGGAGCCATATGTATATCAATGCGTATACATTGTTTCCGATTCAGCTACCTTGCTTGCTAAAGAACGTTTAGCAAGGGTCTTCATGTGGTTACGTGGGTGCTTTTTGGCGTTACAAATCGTACTATACATGACCTGCTTGTTCCTAAATGCCAAAAGCCTGATTTTTAATGAGTTTCATTGTCAGAAAGTTCGCATAATCACACGCAAAAAATGCGTAAACACGTTTTTGTACAAATAACAGCAACGTTATTTTCCACTTCCTTCTTCCGTCTCCTTCCCTTTTTCTCCCCTCCGAATGCCCGGGTATCTCGGTCATTCCGATTTGAGTGAATTTCGGCACCCGGTATTCGGCACCCAGGTGTTTTCCGGCACAACAAAGTACAGTATCAATAAACTCCCAGATTCGTCGATCCCTATATGGACCAGTATTTTGTATCAGTGTAAGAGATTGTTTTTTCGTACCAATCACAATGCCTGTGTCTTGAACGCGCGCCGATTTTGACACGAGCCTTAGAGTGTATAAGCGCGTTTTTATAGTAGGTGAGATAATGCTGTCTCATCGCATCTATTAATTAACTTTTGTACGGTTCGAAGTTTTAGAAGTATAAGCCCCCGAATACGTAAATTTTTCCATCTAAAGTTCATATAGTATTTATTATGTTTATTTTAATTATTATTATTATTATTGTTATTATTATTATTATGCTTGTAAATTATAGTGGAAATGTTTGGCAAAAGGCCTACCTATATTTCAACGATTATTAATCTAAATGATTGTGTTTACAATGTGGGGATTGTTGATATAGAATCTTAAACAATATGCACAAAACAAAACCAAATCATCGGAGAAACCTACTTACCTCACATTGAAGGTTAACTTATTTTGTCCGTTATTAGATGTAAATTGAAGTCGCCTTTACGACAAAAACAAGTGTTGTGAAACTTTTATGCTAACCACGTACAGGACAATTTAGTATCAATTAGTATCCCTGTCCAACTTAATTCTGCAACGTGAGCTCCCAAAAGCATGTTACTTAATCCTAAATCAAGATCCTGACATCGTAGTGAGTAAACGAAAAACAAATCTTTGTCAAATTATTGTAATAGATGGTTTAGTTCACAAACAATGTTGAATATGTGACGAATTGAGTAGGTTAAGGTTTCCGTATTCATAGGCCGATAACCTAATTTCATGAGCCTCACGAGGGTATAACAAACTAAACGCTTCGGATTCATAATAATAAATCGAAGTTGCAGCAACCCGACTTAAGGTTAGCGTAGCTTTATGTTGATTATCGTTGACTTTGTATCCAAGTTAACTGCATAAGTCTACATGTTTTTGGATCTATCTTGAAAGAAATTCCCCCCTTCAGGAAGGGTATTTCTGTTTTTTGTCACTAGTGCTATCTTGTGGATTTTGAGATAGGGATGAATGTCTGGATCATGCTCACCTTGCATTATATTGAAATAAAAAATGGTCTACAGGGTTGGCAAATAACTATGGCTGTCATAATGTCAAACGATAAGACACTGTGTCATGATGTCACCAAGAAAAGCTGTGTCGCGAGTGTCATGAGTGTCGCATTTTACGTCGAAACAAAAACTTGTTTTCTACCTACAAAACATTCCCATGAATTATGAAACCTAATTTAAGTGATTAAAGATAGAGAGAGAGAAAACCACGTAAGCTTCTTGCGGTCATGGAGATTGTTGTATTTGGAACAACAAAATAAAGGATCACAGCCTGAAAGGATCATCTCCGTTCTCGGGTGCTTCATCCCTCAGCACGTGAACGATCAGTCTCGAATCTGCGAATTTCACTCAATGACTGAATCAATCCGAATTAAGCTACTATTCAAGATGTATTGACATGTTTACCAAAAATTGTATATCTAGTGATTTCTTAAAATAAATAAATAAAATTAAAAATAAGACTCAAATTTGACAGAGTGTATTCTTTAAAACGAGGTTGAAGATCTGGAACATGCATCTTAAAAGAATATTTACTTCTTTAAATATATTTTTTATGTCAATGCTAATGCAAAGAATATATAAAATAAATTTTGTACAACTTTTTAAACAAAAAATCTCAAATGAATGAAATGTTAAGAATAAACGTGCACCGGAAGGCTACAATCAAAGACGTGCAACAGTCAACCCTGAAACTTGTTATATCACACTTGCGTTTGAAATTATGCAAAATCCGCTGTTTGAGCAATTAGGCAGTGCCTTTGCCCGTCAAGGGCTAGTTTTAACTTTGTTGATATTTTCAAAATGTCTCTCGAGAACTGTTATTATTGCTGATCTAAGGCACAGAAGCGAACAGCACACCGTCAACAGCCTCTTATCACTCGTCTACCCCTGTCTCTCAAAATAATAAATAAATGTTGATTTATGTCTTGGAAAATCAAGTGATTAGAGGTACATACCTTATCGTGAAATCTACACGCCAGAAAAATACTATACAACAACAGCCTTGGTTGTTACACTAACTACAAAGGAAACTCCTACTTTAAAGAGCTGGTGTCCTTTTTTTATCCGTTCACCTATCAAAAGTGGATTTTTCCGCGTAGGAAATTAACCCGCGCTATGCTATTAGTTGATTGATATTTCAAGATGCATGTGCAATGGATTTGTTGACGTAAATATACAATTAAGGTAAAAATATTTTTGTGTTAAATAAGTGGTCCCTTCTACGGACCCTGACCAATTAATCGAAGCCTTGCTCGTGGTACACAGTGATGTTGCATTCATATCAATCTTTATTAAATTGATCATTACTTTTTCGATGCTCCGTGCACAACAATATGTATAAGGTATTGTATATTAACCTGTAGTAACCTTACTTTAGTTACCGTGGGAAAACGATTGAGTTCCTATAAGGTTAATATAAATGAAAAAGAATAGTTTTAATTTTAGCATAGCGAGGGTTGAGCTGCATCATATTTGCAATACAATTTATAATAAGGTCATTGGCGACCAAATCAATATCAACCGGTGGACATTTTCCGGTTCTGCCCTGTTCCAGGCGGTTCATTTAATGCGCTTAAGTAATTCAGCAAACTCAATGAATTAATTCAACCGCGCAGAACCGAGCAGAAACGCGAAAAACGCCCGCCAGTTGAGTATTGAATGTCCTTAGCAATTTATTTGCTTATGTATGTTATCTTCAGTTTATCCACATTTGACGATCCACATTAGCGAATCAGTTGAAATTTTAGAAATACAACTTTATTCGAGGATACCCATTGAGGAGCATATTTAAATTAATTTGGTTTGATAAATTAATAAAAGTGAACCTGTTTGTGGGATAAGAAAGAAACAGCTTGCCTCTGAGTGCAAACGGTGGTGCACCAAAAAAACAGGGAAACACTTGGAGTATAAATCTAGAAAAACACAAAACGAACTAACACGACCTGGTAAACTCACTTGTTAATGATCATTATTCTATTAAGATCATCGTCGTACGTTACTGGTTGAGAACAGTTTACAAGAATTACATTAAACGTGACCAACGGTCAAAATAATCTGCCATGACGACCTCCTTTATTTAACTTGAATTTTGTGGTTATAATGTGCCCAACTGTTATAACCATGTGTTTTAGATTACGGCAAGTCACTTTATGCTCTCTATTTCTTTTACAAAAACTATTGTATGCAACATTGCTCTCAAAAGATTATGAAAAATACGATCAATATCTGTCGGCGATGACAGCTTCATGTTTTTGGAGTCTCGTAAATGAAGTGCCATCATGATAATCATGTGTTTGGATTATGCCACAGCAAAGCTACTGCGCAAAGTTTCTCTGTTAAACTAGTTACGGCAACAAAAAGCAACAACTACATGAATACGCCATACCTTTCAAGATTGATCTTGAACTGAAACATAGTAGCTCAGTGAGCCGGATATCATCTGTGACCTATGTATTCAGGGTGTCATAAATCTTTCACAAGGTCAATTGCAGTAGAAATGCGAGGTAACGGCCCCTTCGTGATCAATCATAAAAAGATAAGTCGAATGTTTATTCTATCAAGCCATCTGATTTAGCTGCCATTTATTTACATGTTTCTTGATTTGGAACAAAGAAAGGAAAGTCATGAATACAATAGAGATCTTTGCGCGACATTCCAGGAATTCATTGAAGATATGAGAGATTATCGATTGAATTCAATAACTCAAAATGGATGCGTTAGAGTGCACTTCTTTGTACATAGTGGATGATATCGAGTAGGAGATGAGCAAAGTAATAGATTCATAGTAAACACGGTTGTATGGAATGTTAATAAGTGTTTCATAGAATGTCATGATTTACACACATTGCGGCAAAACTGCTGAAGAATATTAGTAGATGTTACCATGGTTAAATAAGAGACTTGAATGCACGGTGAATGAAAAATAGCCGTTACACTGTGGATGTGTTGGTTGTCACCTGATGGTGAAGAATAACAAATGGAATTACATCTTTACCGTCTGCAAGAAACGGGTATAAGTGAGTTTAACTTTTATTGAAAGTGAAAGTGCTTTGAAACAAGTATACTCAATTAGCGGCTTGTAGAAAACAAAAGAACAAAACCAGAAAAAGGCGCTTCATTTTTTTTTTTCAAGTCGATTCGTGTGTGTTTAGGCGGCTTACTGGTTGTCAGGTACCTCTCAATTAAATTTCTTGGTAGGTGTTCTACGACCAAACAGTGCACATTAGAGAAAATTGGTATCCTTATATGATCCCCACCGTCCCTATAAAATGTAAAATTGGCTCCATAATTTGGTTTTACCGAGGAGAACTCAGAATAACAAATGGACAAGAGCAGGTGATATAGAGTTTACGCTGAGAGACTTTTTGATTTTAAAGTGGACCTACTGACATGGTTGAGGTAATACTTGTACCCAATGGAATGTATTACGAATGCATTTGTGTATGCATATAATTGTTTTGGCGCGCACAGGCCAGATATCTAGAGGTAACAATACCAATAACATATAGCAATATGGCAGTGTGCAGTGTTTCTAAGACTGAGTGAGATATGGGGGGGGGGGGGTCACAGCTATACGCTACTTATTTAAATATATTTATCTCAATTTATACGTATGTGGTATAAAGAATTATGGTAACTCAAATAATGTTGGTGTACGAACAGAATTGGAGCTACTACATGTAATTATTTTTAACGGCGACAGACCTACTGGACTAGACAGTTTGCTCTTCCCATAATGCCTTTTCTCTCTCTTGTGTTTCATATAGGTCAGTAGGTAGAGTGACCAAATAAATGCAAGATGTCACACTCTGGATTTTAGTAGCCATGTGAGGGCCGTTCCACTTGCGTAAAACGTGGATTTCTTTTCTTCGAAAATACTCAAACAAAACAATTTTCCCCACAATCCACGTACAAAGTATATGTCTAGATCGTGGATAGGTAACGTACCTATGAGTTCACGTCTGGACGTATACTGTTTACCATCTATACTTGACCAAGCGGAGTTAAACGCGGTGGCGTAATCTAATTGAATTTAATCGTAACTTAAAGTCTGAATGGAACTGAAGTCCTAGATATTATCGCCTCCACATCCTCACAGTAGATATCCTGTCTCTTTTATACTCTAGCCATTCAATGGAAAAACTATGAAGGCGTCTCCTAGCAGTGCATTAAATATTTAAGTTGAGGAGGTTATATCGTCACAAGACACCACCGACCGTGAAACAGGCGTTGTTTAATTTAGCATTGCCACGATATTTGTGTAGATTTGTTGCCGGTACCTTACTAATATCGTGAACAATATTGTGCTTTTCCAGTCCAGATTGAATGAATAACAGAACAACCCTTCCTCTTTTCTTTTCAATACAATGCATTTAAGTAAACAAAACGAGTTTAAGAGACCGTCCACGCTGACATTTAAAATTTCTCCATAACTCGCTTTGTGTCTTCTCGAGTAAATAGCCTGAACGAATTGTTTTCTCTAGCCCATTTCGAAGTAACGCTGGCATTTTAAGTTTACGTGGTTCAAAAAATGCATTTATGAGAACCAATACTGGTGAATAACTTTCTAGATTGAAGCATAAAATGTGTAGATCCCTTTCATCACTTCCGCCACACACCATAAATCATCATTAACAAGTCATTTCATCTAGAAACAATTTTTTGGCAAATAAAGCACGTAGAATACCCCAACGGGGTCCTGGGGACGGGGTATCATGGGCCATCTCTTGCCAGTATCTAATTGCGTTGACTATTTTCTTGAAAATAACACAAGGTCCATGTTTGACCGATTTTCCTATAGCGACCGTGACGACGCAGTCGGTTATTTCCTGTCTTGGTCCATGCGAGGTGGAATTGTCACGGAACCCTATAAGTGAGAAGGGGAGGAAGAAAAACGATGGAGAAACCTAACTTTCTTTCAATTTTCAAAAGGCACTAAAAGAATTACTTGTGCAGCAGGCCATCTCGCTTGCATCCTTTTATTGCCGCAAGGGGATATAACCATCCGCCTGTCCTTTTTCATACCCCTTTCAGAAATAGAAAGCTCACGCGAAACTTTGGGCATCGAAGATGGGGCATCATTAAAAGGCACAATTCATTGCGTAAATTCATACCGCCTATTCCCATTTAACAATAAACATAACCCCGGGCACCCAAACAACTGTGTCGTCCATTAGTAGATGCCTCGAGTTCCAAATTAATCTCACAAATGTTCATCAGAATCTCTTCCCTCTCTTCTTCTCCGGTCCATCTAACTGAAAATCCTCGGTTGGAACATAACCTGCTTAACCTCCAAGGAGACGGTCTCTCTCGCTTCAGATCCTTAAGAAGACCCTAAATTTATAACGTTTTCCATTAGATGCATTGTAGCGATTGTTTCGTGAAGATGGCTAGGGGGGCAATTCGTATCACGAGGTCTTGTGTTACATCTAGAGTGCCACTTCAACTCCCGTGTCATCTTATTTTGGCGTATTCCAAGTACAGTAACATAAACTAAGCGTTTAGATTTTTCTTTAGTCTTCCGAGAGTCTGTCTTCATTTTTTCCATTGTTATAATCCGGATTTCCCATTATAATTGGAAGAGCATCAGGGCGCACGGCGGAAAAATCCCGTTAATCAGTGACGGTGCCCAGAGTCTGTGGGGTTCTTGAATAGCTCTCCCAGAAGTACTCCAACAAATCTTTAACCCAACACGCACCGTGCTTTGTGTTCGTTTGAAGTGCTGTACATAATTACTGTGAATTCTGTAGTATATTGAATTGCTGGAAGCTTATATGTTTGATCAATCATTTCCCCCTTCTTAAGTGAATCTGCGGGAATACAGTCAAGGGGTAGCGTGGCTAGAAATTAATACCGACGGTGTAAATATTCTGCGTCCGTAAAAAAAAATATACCGAATATCTGTCACTAACGTCTCCATCAATCAGAGAACTAATCGTTATTTTCAACGTCTAAGATTGATTGAGTGTTAAGTAGACCCGCAGCCTAATTGCTAAAGCAAAACGTATAGTTAAAAAACCAATCTCTGTCCTATTTTTCGATCGTCAATGGCGTTACAGGTTATCTTTTATTTTTTTTTCACCTGACTTCCAGCATCATCCTTGTTGAATTCATTTCCGTAATGGCATGTGAATTGCGATTGAGCGTTTGGTGATTAGATAAGTGTTGGCTAAGCGAAAGATATGACTTCATTCTGACGCCATCATTATCCTCGTGAACATAAACTCTCCACAGTGAAACAGGTATGGCAATGTTTTGATGACATTTTCGTAATAATCCCCTGTCTCACATGACCTCTAGTTCATTGCATTTGTCCCTTGTAGGTAAGTTTATTGTCTTCTTGTTCTGATGCATTTTTGTCCTTGTAGGCAAGGTTGGGGACTTTTGTATTTCCGAGGTTTTTTATTTTCAAACTGTGCTTGCCCAACCATCTTTTCTATAGTTTTTCTCTCGCATTACTGACGAAAAAAGTATAGACTTAGAATATAGAAATTTTAATTATTAAGCTCTTTTTTAGTTTTTTAATTAGATTATATCACCTAATTCTTACGTAACAGAAATATTATTAAATCACTAACCGAGAGTAACAGCAAACAAACCTATAAACAAACCACTAAACAAACGGAAACACATTACTTCGCTGCATCAATTCGCCTTTTTACAAATTCCAACTTACAATGGTGCTCTTAGTTTAGTCCTGCCACATAAATAACATAGTGTTAATTTTAATAATGTTACAACAGCTAGCAAATAATGATTGGTGTTTAGTGTAATCTAAGTGTTGGATTCAAAACTTGACCGTCAGCTAGCCGGCAGTTCATAGCGGTTCAATCGTATCCTTTTTATAACAAACCATCCAGACCGATAAGCAACAGGTGTGGATTTGAATTATGGTCATATACACTGGTCTATCTGTAACACAGCATTTTACTATAGGCAGCCCGTGAACATTCATTATACTAATGTCAACCTAGAAGTACCAAGTAATCAATAAACTCCCTTCCCTATATTCTTTCGACCTATAGTGACCAGGTATTTTGGTATCAGGTGTAAGAGATTTGTTGGTTTGTACAGCAATTCGCTGTGTCTTCAACGCGCGCGATTTAGACTGCGTCTTAGAGTGTAGAAGTGTAGTAGGCGAGATAATACTGCGCAGGGCATCGATTTGAATTAACTTTGTAGCTTCGAAGTTTAGAAGTAAAGCCTCCCTAAATATGTAAATTTCCATCTAAAGTTCATATGAGTGTTTATTATTGTTATTTTTATTAGTATTATATTGTTATTTATTTATTTTGCCTTGTAAATGATAGTGTAAATGCATGGCAAAAGGGCCTTAACTATTTACAAAGATATTAATTCTAATGATTGTTTTTACAATGTGGGATACTTTTGACTAGAATCTGAAACATATGCAACAAAACATGCCCAAAACCAAAATCATGCTGAGAACGATACCTACCTCAATTGAATGCCAACCTAATTCGTTCGGTTATTAGATGTATGCAAAACCACCTGTAACGCCAAACACATTGAGGAAAATTTATAGCTAAACCACGTAACAGACAATGTAGGAATCACGTAGTATTCACCTGTCTAGCTTAAAGTCTGCACCGGCGCTCCAAAAAGCATTTTACTTAATCCTAAATCAAGATATGACCTCGTAGTGAGTAAAGAAAAGCAAAATGTTGCATTATCTATATGGTTTAGTTCGCATACAATGGTGAATATTGTGACGAATTGAGTAGGTTAAGGTTTCGGTATATCATACTGATACCTTATTTGCGTGAAGCACTCACGAGGGTATACAAACTAACCTTTCGGATACTTATACAAAAAAGTTCCAACCCACATTAAGGTTAGCCGGCTTTTATTTGGATCTTTTTTGATTTTATATGCCAATTAACTGCATAAGTATGATATATATTTTTGGATGTGTCGATTTTGAGGGAATTCTTCGGAACGTATTATTTTTTTTTTTTGTCACTATTTTGAGATAGGGCTTAAATGTCTATATAAATATCACCTTGCATTATATATCTCAAACAGATCCATTAAATTATGCGGCCATATATATTGTTATATATTTGGAATACAAAATAACCAATTCCAAAGATGGTTTCGCACTCCCTGTAAAACAGCCCAAAAAGTTCATCGTCCGGTGCTATTTCCCTCAGCGAGTGAAATATGCCTGTCTTCCCCCTCGAATCCGCGCATTTCACTGAGTGAATTTACCCAATTTTTACCTTCAAGATATCTACTTGTATTTCATTTTTAATACCCCCAAAAAGTCAAAAAATTTGTCATGAGTTATTCTTTGTAACGAGGTTGAAGATCTCAACATGCATCTTTAATGAAAACAATGCTTTCCCCTTTTCAAATAATTGGCAGGTATATGCTCTAGACATTTTACAAATGGTTGGACTTTCACCAGTATATCACACAATATATTTTTTTCATGTTCATTCTAAATGTGATAAGAATGTATAACTTAACTGTTTGTAAACATTTTGAAACTAATCTCAAATGGAAATGACTGGCTGGCACGAAACAAATGTTAAGAATGAAACGCGCACAGTAAATAGTAAAGTAAAAGATAGATACAAGACTTGCCCAACGTCAACCACTGATATGACTTGTTAATTTCACACTTGCGTTGTATTTATGCAGAGACGTTGGTAAGCAAGTAGCGTGACTTGCCCGTCAAGGGTGCTTTCCTTTTGTTGATCTGATATTTTAAAAATGTCTCTCGAGACTGTTATTATTGCTAGATATAAGGGACAAGGAAACAGCAACACCGCAGTCAACATGCCTATTATCACTCATCCACATGTTATCAAACTAAATAAAATGTGTTGATTTGTGTAGGTCTTGGGAATCAACTGAGTTGATGGTACATACACTTACGCGAAATTGCTACACGCCAGAAAGATAATCTCAGCAAAAGCCTTGTTTGTTACACTAACTGCAAAGGAACCCTCTTACTTAAAGAGCGGGGTCCTTTCATCCATTCAACCTATCAAAAGTGGATTTCTCCGCGTAGGAATTAACCCGCAGACTATTAGTTAATTGGTTATTTCAGATGTGCAAAGGATTCTGCATGTGAATATATATATGAATATATATTTAAAGGTGCAACGACGAGATTTCACATATAGGTTGTCCCTTAAAAATCGAAAAAGTAATGATTTTTTCCCAGATGCAAAGCTTTTCAGCAAAAATATCACTATCTGAAAGGATTAAGCTGAGAGGTATTTCTGTGGTACAAAAATGTGAAAGTTCTTAATTTCGATAGCAGCAAAATACGAAATTTCTTATTGTAAGACATTCTGCTAGCCGTAATACAAGGTATTGGTAAGAAATCTTGAGTGGCTAATCTATACGAGATAATTAATTATGACACAATATTTGGGTGCCTCAAAATCTCTCGTTGCACCTTTAAGGTCAATTATTTTGTGTTATGTAAATAAGTTGGCTATCTACAGACTGAAACTTAAATCGAAAGCCTTGATCCGTTGCTACACAGTGATGTGCAGTAATAGCAATCTTAGTAAATTGATCAGTAATTTTCGATGCTCCGTGAAAACACATATGTATAGGTATTGTATATTAACCTGTAGTAAACCTTACTTAGTACCGTGGGAAAACGATGGAGTTAATATAATGTTATATAAATTAAAGAATGGTTTTACTTTTTAGCATAGCGAGGTTGAGCTGCCTGCCATCATATTTTGCCAATACAATGTACATTAGCCAAATTTATTGCTTTCTGTCTGGAGTGGGTAGGTTTGTTTTCTTCAGTTTATCCACATTTCACGATAACGCACACTCAGAATCAGTTCAATTTGAAAATAAAACTTTTTACAAGGATACCCTCGAGGAGCATATTTAAATATTTGTATTGATAAATAATAAATTAGTTTTTAAACCTGTTTGTTGGATAAGAAAGAACAGCTTGCCATCTGAGTGTAACTTTGGTGCACCAAAAAAGCAGGAAACAACATTGGGTGTAAATCTAGAAACACAAAACGAACTTAACACGACCTTGGTAACTCACTTGTTAATGATCATCTCTATTTAAGATCATATTCGTAAGTACTTTGTTGAGCGACAGTTTACAAGCGACTTACATTTAGTACCAGTTATGACTGACAGATAATTAGAGTTGATTATAAGCAGTGTGTGTCTGTCATTGTATGATTCATCCGATGATATTAACTAACAATAATTACATTAAAGTTAACCAACGTCCAATATAATCTGCCAGGACGACCTCAGCTTTATATTACTTGAGTTTTTGGTTTAATGTGCCAACTCGTTAAACCTGTGTTTTCGATTAGGGCAAGTCACTTACTGACCTATATTTTCTTTTACAAAAAATATTGTTCTGCCAACATGCTATTACAAGATTATGATAAATACGATCAATATTTATCGGCGATGACAGCTTCATGTTTTTGGAGGTCTCGTAAATGACGTTGCCATATGTATAATTCATGTGTTTTGGATATGCACAGCCAAAGCTAATTACGTGCAACAAAAAGCAACTATCATGATTACGAATACCTTTCAAGATGATCTTGACTGAAACAAGTTAGCCTCAGTGACCCGGATGTTAGAATATCATACTGTGACTATGATTTAGGGTGTTGTTGTAATAAATCTTTCACAAGGTCCCATTGCAGTACAAATGCGGGGTAAAGGACCTTTCGTGGATCAATATAAAAAGAAAATTCGAATATTATATTAATATTAAAGCATCGGATCGATTAGGCCATTATTTACAATGTTTTGATGTGGAACAAAGAAAGAAAGTTCTGAATTACAATAGAGATCTTGTCGCGGACATTCCAGAAAGTCAGTTGAAGATGTGCACAGATATCGAGTAAAGATTCATGTGGAAACAGTTCAAGGTATTTGAGTGCATTCTCCTAAAGCCAATCTGGATGTTATAATAGTAAGAGATGAGCAAAGCATAACAGAATGACATAGACTCATTTAGTTAACACCGTTGTCAGGAAATGGTGCAATGAGAAACGGGTACTGTTTCATAGAATGTCTTGATTTTCACACAATCATGACCAAAAAATGTGTTAGAAATTAGTAGAAAGTTACCCTGGTTTTTAAAAAGGAGATTCCATGCACCGGTTGATGAAATGAAAATAGCCGATTACACGTGTGGGATTGTTGTTGTGTGGTACTGATGGTGGAGATGCATAGCGGAATTTCAATATTACAATCTGAACGAAACAGGGTCTAGATGAGTTATTTGAAAAAAAATGCCACTTTGAAACCAGTATTTCATTAGCCAGCTTGAAGAGACGAAAGAACATTACCAGAAAACTGTGATGGTGTTCAAAGTAGTTTTTGTGAGTGTTTTGTGGTTAAAGTGGGAGCATTGCAAGAAATTATATTGAAGCCATATACAAGGCACATACTTAAATAACATCAAACCACATACACAAAAAGCATTAGAAATTTTAATATTTTGTAATTTGCACTAAAAATCAAATGCAAGCTTCTGTATTGTGCAAAAAGGTTTAGGCCCATTTTAATTTTACTTGCAATTTCACCAAGGAATATGATCTGTCACTGCTACAATACACTAGGGCAATGGACATACATGTACATTATTGCTTTGAAGCAGGAGGGGATAGGGATGAATGGACATCACTGAACCAGTTAGATCAATTGCACTAAGTTATATAATCCTGGCCGAGCTTTATTTGTTGGTGAAAATATACTAGCCATCCAAAATATTTAGCCCCGGTTCTGATGAAATTTCTGATCTTGGTTGAAAGTCAAAGTTTTAATCAGTGTGAATGACAGGTGTAATTTAAAGACGATTGAGTATTTTCGATTGTGTATAAGCCTGTTTCTCTTTAGGGTTGAGTAGGAGTGTAGCAAATAAAATTAGTTTTAGTTTTTTCTTACTTGTTGTCAGTTACTCTCGACGAAGGTTCTTGGAGGTGTTTACGACAATCAAGTGCACATTAGAGAAATTTGTATTCGTATATAATCCCTTCCTGTCCTATAAATGTCAAACATGCCTCCATATTTGGTGTTACCGAGGATATCCAATAAATACAACATATCAAAAACAGGTGTATTAACAGGGTGAGTCAAAAAAATTGACTCGATGGTTCCGCCATTTTTGAGTTTTTTAAATAATAAATATATAACGAATGTGACATCATCGGAAAGCTGATATCATTATCTTTAATTTGCTGGCAAAGGTAATTCCATATCGGTTAAGTATAGGCCGACTACAGTCTTTTGAATCTTTTGAAGCAAGTAGTCCGTTTTTCAACCTACCACGTATTCCCTTTGAATGCACCTGAGCCCAACTAGCAATGTGATTCCGTGGACAGTGCAGAAAACCGACTGCTTATTCAACACCCGACTGTAAACTCGGCTATACCTGACCGATGTGAATGATCTTGCAGCAAATTAAAGAGAATGACTAAGGCTATCAGATGATATCACATATTTCGATATATGTTACTTAGAAAATTCAAAATGCAGACAAATCATGGTCAAGTTTTTTTTGACTCACCCTGTAGGCTTTATTGTTGAGAGACTGTTTGCTGGATCTACTGCGAAAAATAAGTCATGGTTAGTGCTAATATTTTGGTACCCAATGGAATGTATTATGAATGTAATTCCAAACAAGCCAATTCTGAACTCCACTTATTTCCCCCAAATTTAAGGATCTAACCTCAACTCGATTGAGCTTGTTTGTGTACTTAAAGTTATCCTGTCTGACATGCGTGCAAATTTAACTTGTGGATACAGCCTTAAAGTGCTTTTTTTACGTATGGGGGTAGAACGAAATAATTGACTTCCAAAATACTTTGGTGTAACGAGAGTGCCCATTAAAGAGTGTTCTAGCTACCATGTTCAACATGTACGGAATAAACCGTGAACTTGTAACTGATTCATTTGGGTACAAGGATGCGTACGACACTCATGTAAATACAAATCCCAGATGGGTGTAAGAGAACACTCAGCACGGGGACAACTGTAGTTTATGACCTTTTATGAACATAATTGGAGTACAGGTAGTTTTTACACGGCGACATTTATTAGACAGTGCTCTTGCCCATAACACGGGCGATTTGGTGACTTCCCCCCCCCCCTCTCTCTCTCATCTCCTCCTCTCTCGCTCTCCTCCACCCTGCTTGTGTGTGTGTTTGCATAGGTAGAGTACAATAAGTAAAAGATGTCAACTATGGTTTTAGTATCCGGGCGTGAGGCTTGCACTTGCGTGAAATGGGATTCTTTCTCGAAAGGTACTCTAACAAAACAATTCCACATTCCACGACTAGTATATTGTCTAGCTCGTGGCTAGGTAACGTCCCTGTTGAGTCCACGTCTGGACGTCTATTGTTTACCAGCTACACTTGACCAAGCGAGTTGAACGTGGTGCGTAGATCGTAATTGAATTTAATTGCTGTAACTAATCTGAATGAACTGAAAATCATGGTATTTATCCCATCCCGTATCCTACATTATTTCCTTGCAACTATATAACATTTATACGACATTGAAATTTGTTTCCTTGCCTGTTCAATTGGAAAACCACGAAGGCCGTCTCCTAGCAGTGAATTAAATATTAAAGTTGAGGAGTTTATATCGTCACAAGATACCACCGACCGTAAAACAGGCGTTGTTTAATTTAGCATTGTCACGAATATTTGTGTAGGATTTGTTGCCGGTACCTTAATAATATCGTGACAATATTGCGCTTTCCAGTCAGATTGACTGAATAACAGAACACCCTTCCTCTTTTTCTGTTTCAATGCATTTAAAATAAAATAATGAGTTTAAAAAGGCAGTCACGTTGATCAATTTAAAATTTCTCCATATGCGTCTCGAGTAAATAGCCTGATCGATGTTTTCTCTAG
Source organism: Ophioderma brevispina (assembly GCA_023653785.1). Lineage (NCBI taxonomy): Eukaryota > Metazoa > Echinodermata > Ophiuroidea > Amphilepidida > Ophiodermatidae > Ophioderma > Ophioderma brevispina. Next base: position 98,634 of record JAMKCH010006891.1, on the reverse strand, counting down.
CCCAGTGAGAGTAACGCCAGGGGCGGATCCAGGATTTGAAAAACGTCAAAATTACCGGGGGGCTGAAGGCTGAAACTTGTCCAAAATGGGCTGATTTTGCAAGATTTTGCAGAATTACCGATGTAGGGGGCACAGAAGGTCAACGTCCATTGCATTCAATGGGGCTTGATCTTGTTTCCCCCCTACTTTCTTAAGCAATCATTTGAGGCACTCAAAATTATTCCTTATTTTAATCCTATGAGCTCTCCCAATAATTTGCACCATATTTTATCCAAATCGGAGCAACTTTAAAATTTGACCCTGTACAACTGAAATTGACCCTTTTTATTGATTTTTGCTGTTTTTAGCCTATAACTCTGAAACTTTAGCTGTACATATTACAAACTATACCTTTTCTGAGTCCTTATGGTTAGACACATAACATGGTATACTTTTCAACATAATTGGATCAATTTAAAAATTTAACCCCTGTACAATCTTTGTCTTGGCCCCCTCTCTCAAGGCACCACTTGCGGCACTTAAGAATTGCGTGTCAGGGGTTCCTGTCAGGCTGTCTACATATTTAATCACTCAAACCTTTTGTACTTGAGATGTGTTACACATGTGTGCTAGCTCCAGGGCTATAAGGGTACCGTGCTAGAAATTACTACCAACGGTGAAATATTCTTGCAGTCCGGGAAAGAATTAAACCGAATACGTTGCACTAACGTCATCCATCAATCAGAAGAACTAATCATTATTTCGCGCTAAGATTGTTAAGTAGACCGCGCCTAATTGGCGGAAATGCCAAAGCAAAACTTATATGTAACCAATCTCTGTCCTATTTTTCGATCGTCAATGGCGTTACAGGTTATTTTTTATTTTTGTCCTTGACTACAAGCATCAATCACTTGTTGATTCATTTCAGTAATGGCATGTGAAATTGCGATTGAGCGTTGTGATTGGATAAGTGTTGGCTAAACGAAAGATATGACGTCATTATGACGTCATCATTATCCTCGTGAACACGAACTCTCCACAGTGAAACAGGTATGCAATGTTTTTGATGACTTTTCGTTAGTAATCCCTGTCTCAGCATCGCCTCTAGTTCATTGCATTTGTCCCGTGTAGGTAAGTTGATTCTCTTCTTGTTCTGTGCATTTCTCCCTTGTAGGCAAGGGTGGGGACTTTTGAGTCGAGGTTTGATTTTCAAACTGCTGCTTGACATCTTTTCTGTGTTTTTTCTCCATTAGAGCCGAAAAAACTTAGAAATTTAGAAATTTAATTATTATGGCTCTTTTAGTTTTGTTAATTAGATTATATCACTTATATTCTTACGTCACAGAAATATTATTAAACATAACCGAAAGTAACATCAAACAAACAAACATACAAACAAACAACTAACAAACAAACGGAAACAAGAGATGCTTCAGCTGCATCCACTTCGCGTTTTAAAAGTTCACAATATTACATTCGAGCTGTAGGTATTATGTACTACTACATAAATAACTTAGATGCTAACTAACATGCGTACAAAGGATGCTTGGTGTTTAGGATAATCTAAGGGTTGGATTCAAACTTGACCGTCAGCTAGCCGCAGTTCATAGCGGTTCAACCGTATTCCAGTTTTTAGAATAGAACCATCCGGAACCGGTAAGCATCAGGTGGTTGGCTTTTGAAGTCACCCCTTACTAAAATACAGGCCTTAATATGTGGTTCGGTCGGTTCAGATGTTTTTTTGCCTTAAGGGGTGTTACCTCATTGTAGACACGGCGGCATACGGATCCTGCAGGAGGGAGCGCTCCCAGATTTTATCCAGGAGAGCTGAGTCAATAACAATGAATCACTCATGCCTTTCAAGTATTAAAACTGTGTTGCAAATGATTGACCATTGCCCCTGACAAAATAAATTTCATTTGAGGAGGAAGCAAGGGACTCCTGCTTCTCTCCTTTGTACTGGAATATAGACAAGAGCCCTTATACCATACGCCATAAACACCAAAATCTAAGAAAAAAAATCTCCACTTCCTAATGGCCACCAACGTTTTTACGATAAATTGGGTTCTATTGTTTTTTTTTTTTAATTTGGTGTTTAAAATCCACCATGGTTATTGTTATTATTATCATTATTATAGTTTTATATTATTTTATTATTAATTTTAAATATTATTTTAACTGGGATTTTTAGGCTGGTGATTTGCCTTAGTTTGTGGCATGGACGGACGTTGACCCTCGTACCTTACGCACATGTATGGGCAAATTATGCAATTTCGAGATTTTGTAAGACGTGCTATCTACAGAATTTTAAACAGCATTTACTCAAACACCCTGTTGTACAATTTATTATAGAATCAGAATATGTACTTTTCCCTCTAAAGTGATTATGAGTATTTATTACTATTATTGAATTCTTGTTCTCATTATGCTTTTAATAGTGAAAATCTAGGCAAAAACTTCCAATATATTACACAAACGATATAAAAAATGATTTTGCTTTACACTTATGGGATATTTTTGATAGAATTTGACTTTACAATTTTCAAAAACAAAATCATGCTGACAACATATGTAACCCTCACATTGAAGGTCCACTATTTTGGTTCGTATTAGATGCAAGTGAAATCGCCTTTCACGCCAAAACCAGTGTTTGAACTATAACTAACCACGTACAGAAAACTGTAGTCATCAAGTAGTATTCCCTGTCGAAGCTAAAGCGGCAACGTGCCTCCCAAAGCCCTTTACTTAATCCTAAAATCAAGATCATGACTCCGTAGTAAGTAAAGAGAAAGCCAAATGTTGTCCTTATTGGAAGAATGGTTTAGTTCACAACAATGTAAATATGTGCGAATTGGTAGTTAAGGTTCGGTATATCATACTGATACCTTTATTTGCGTGAAGCACTCACGAGGGTATACAAACTAAACGCTTCTCGGATACTTTAAAAATAGAAGTTCCACCCGACATTAAGGTTAAGCCGGAGCTTTACGTGATATGTTGATTTTATAATTCCAATTATCTGCATAATGAATATATATTTTTGGAAATCGAATCTTTTGAGGGGAATTCTTCAGAAACTAATTTAATGTTTTTTTTTGTTACTAGTTTCAGATAGGGGTTGAAATTGTCCATATAAATGATTACCTATGCTTATATACTACCAAAACAGTCCATTAATTATGCGGGCCTATAGATTGTTTATTTGAATACCAATAACCAATTCCCAAGTACAAAGGATGTTTCGCACATCCCGTAAAACGCCTGAAAGAGATTCATCATCATTTCGAGTTTCCTCGGCCAGCGATTGAAACATCTACTGCTCGAATTCGATCCGCGCATTTCACTGAGTGAATTTACCCAGATTTTTTTACTCTTCAAGAGTTATCTAATTGTATTTCTATTTTTTTAATACCCCCGCAAAGTCAAATCTTTTTCAGAGTGCTTCTTGAGCGAGGTTGACATCTCAACCCTGCATTTTACAATTCTTCCCTTAGTTCAAAGATGATTGCAGGATATTCTCATAACCATTTTACAAACATGGGTTGGGACTTTCCAGTACTACACACATAATGTTCATGTTAATTCTAAATGTGATAGAAATGTATAACTAAAATGTTTGTAGCATTTGAAACGAATCTCGATGAAGTGAACTGGCTGGCACGAAAAAAAAGTTAAGAATGAAACGCGCACAGTAAAGATAGATACATACTTGCAACAGTCCCCACTGATATGACGTTGTTCATTTCAACACTTGTGTTGATATTATGCAGAAGCCGCTGCTAAGCAAGTAGCGTGACTTGCCCGTCGAGGGCTAGCTTTACTTTGTTGTGATATTTCAAAAATGTCTCTCGAGACTGTTATTATTGCTAGATATAAGGGACAAGGAACAGCACCACCGGCCACAGCCTCGTATCACTCATCACTGTTCTCAAAATAATAAATAAATGTTGATTTTTTATGTCTTGGAAAATCAAATGATTAGAGGTACATACCTTATCGCGAAATCTACACGCCAGAAAGTAATCTCAGCAACAGCCTGTTGTTACACTAACTACAAAGGAAACTCCTACTTTAAAGTAGGGGTGTCTTTTTTGTCCGTTCACCTATCAAAGGTGGATTTTTTCCGCTAGGACATAACCCGCGCATGGTGCTATTAGTTGATTGATATTTCAAATCATGTGTAATGGATGTGTTGACGTAAATATCTATTAAGGTCAATATTTTTTTGTGTTAAAAAGTGGTTCTGCTGACGGACCACCTTAGATTGAAGCCTTGATGTTGATACACAGTGATGCCACATTATATCATCTTTATTAAATTGATCATTTACTTTTTTCGACGCTCCGTGCAAAACAGTATAAGGTATTGTATATTGACCCGTAGTAACCTTACTTTAGTTACCGTGGGTAAAAATGTGCTCGTATAATTTTAATTCAAGTGATAAAATGGTTTTAATTTTTTAGAGCGGGATTGAGCTGCATCAATATTTTGCAAAAGAAATTCATAATAATTTATTGCGTTATGTCTGGAGTAGGTGTTTTATTTTCAGTTTTAGTTTTATTCACATTTCACGATAGCGCACCATCAGAATCAGTTGAAATTTTGGAAATAAACTTTCTTCGAAGATACCCATTGAGAAGTCTATTTAAATTATTTTTATTTGTTTCTATAGAATATTAGTAAGCCATTTTGGAAGAACAAAGAACAGCGTGTCACCTGAAGTGCAATATAGTCTTTATCAATTTTTAATTTGTGTATGTATTTCTTCTTTGAAATGCTTATATGTAACCTATATTTTCTATTTTCCTTTCCGTGGAGAAAGTATGCAAGTCGCAAACCTCCGCGAGAGACTTTACACGAATTTTGAGCCCGGTGGCAAGCGTTATTTCGGTGGCTGCTGATCGGCGCGAAATTCGACATATATAAGCTGCTAGGACTAGGAACGAACCAATATGGATCATTCCTACTAACAAATCAATACAGACATTTGCGATAGTAAATTATGATTTTCTTCTTCATTTGGAACCATACGATGCTGAAGTTAAGATGGTACGTTTATAAATGTACTCCAACTGTTTGTTCTTTATTCATTTCGAGTAAGGATGCCCTTTAATAGAAAAGCAAGAAAACAGAAGTGGTCAAAGATATAAATCTCCATTCAATAACGTGTTGTAGTAAGTAATGACTAAGATGTTAGAGTTTGTCCTTTTTAGGTTGTGTTAGGATACCTACACTTGTTACAGAAATGCAAAAATCTGATTTTTGGTGATTTTTCGATTTTCTCATTTAACATATCACTGATAGTACCTTTAACCACTAAAGAATTGCAAATAAAGTAAACAACGCCATTCTTTCTTAACTAGGCTAAGTACACGAATCACTGTACCATGTTTTTGGAGGATGTTGCGCATAGTCCTTAAGTAATACTGAGAAAGATTTTTTCGCTTATTCCTCCTGCGTATCAAACTACTCTAAGGGCTGGTTTAGCATTGTAACAGTTATAAAGAGCAGGATTTTCTCTTTGAAAACTAAATGTATGTTTTCTTTTCACATATAAGGCTTTACAATGAATTTGAACAATTTTAATCCCCCGCATACTATCAAGCGATTGGACACAATGGAATTTATGTGAATATTTGAGTCAATAATTGTAAGAATGGTGGTAAGGGTTGAGGAGGGCGAGAGCTTACATATTCGGAAGCTGCCTTTCAACCGCCACTGGTTATTTGAAATGAATATATGATGGGGATTAGCCAATTAAAAATAATGTTTGAAAGACATGTAGTCTCAGGAGGGTTTACCTCCGTGAGTATTGTTAACTGGAAGTATGTCAAAAGGAAGTTCTTAATTATTCAAAAGAAAAAGTGATAGTGGCAGAAGTAAAAATCCCTTGATTAATTCATTGCATCTATGCAATTATGTATTAGAACTGCATTATCATTATATAGGGATGTACAGCCTGTATAGTGTTACAGCATTATCTAATGTCGACACACTTAGTTTTTATGTCTTAACATTGGATAATGCTATATATAGTGTTACAGCATTATCTAATGTCGACAACTTAGTTTTTATGTCTTAACATTGGATAATGCTATATATAGTGTTACAGCATTATCTAATGTCGACAACTTAGTTTTTATGTCTTAACATTGGATAATGCTATATATAGTGTTACAGCATTATCTAATGTCAAGTTTATGTATTAATATTGGATAATGCTATATATAGTGTTACAGCATTATCTAATTTCGACACACTTAGTTTTTATGTCTTAACATTGGATAATGCTATATATAGTGTTACAGCATAATCCAATGTCGACACACTTAGTTTTTATGTCTTACTAAAATGAATCAAACACATTGTTTTCTTGTCAACAGGTAACTATAAAATCAATTCCATGCCCTGAATAATTAATGGCATTGTGGTTTCCAGCTTTTGGTGCACAAAAATAGTATTTTAATATACAGTAGAGTTTTTATCTAAAATTTATGAAAAATTATAAACCGAAATATACCTTAGGGATGTATGAATTCTACAAATAATCTTTAACAATATGTCATTAACACTTATAGCACAAAATGTTGCAAATGTAACAAAAAAGCAGTATAAATGTTTTTGATCATTTAATTACCTGAGTGGTGGTATACCTTGGTACAAAAAGGTCGTAACTGCGTAGATACGACCTTGATCTATACCTAAGTTGTCAAAACAAGTTTAAATGTTTAGCAAAATAGTTGAGACAATGAAAATATATTGTTATTGTGTTTGTCACATTTAACCACTGAACAATTGCAATTAAATTAAATAATGCCATTCTTTCTTAACTAGACTAAGGACACAGATAAATGTAACATGTTTTGGAGGATGCTGCGCATAGTCCTTAGGTAATGTCTAGAAAGATTTTTCCCTTATCCCTCCTGCGTATGCAAACTACCCAAAGGGTTGGTTAACATTGTAACATTTATCAAGAGCAGGATTTTCTCTTTCAAAACTAAGTGTATGTTTTATTTTCACATATAAGGCTTTTACAATGAATTGGGACACTTTTAACCAGGCGATTCAAGCGATTGGTCACAATGGAACTTATGTAAATTTTTGAGCCAATCATCAATGTAGTAGGAATGGCGGTAAGGTCACTTAGGGTCATTATATCTTGTTCATTTGATATACACTTTTGGTTAAAATGTCTAGCATTTTTAGTGCAGTGAAGGATCAACTTAATACTTGGTATGCGTATAAAGTCAGACAAGGGAGCTTGTGTGGGCTAACAGATGAGGAGGACAAAGGCAATTCAGGGGTAAATTAGGGCTATTCTCTTGCTTCAAATATATTCTCTTACCACATAATCGGACGACCTATTTGGGACCACTGTCCCTATTTTTTTAATTTAAAGAATACAAAAAAAATAATAATTGAAGAAAATTGAAATAACTTAGGTCTCCATTTAAATTAAAAAAAAATGTTGTAATTTTTAGGCCAAAAGGTGGTTTCTAGAAGAATCCAGATGCAGATTTGATTTGAATAAATTAAAGGCGCGCTTTTCAGAAACATGGTGATTAACCAAAGTCAAAGGAACACTGGATACGATTATCATCACATCACTCTAAATATACGAAAAACATCGAAATTCGCTATGGAAATCTTGTCCCGAACTAGAATGTTTTCCCACGTATTATAATGTATAACATGACGTAACATATTACACGGATCACTTTCTTGGAATTTGTATATGTGCGCCATTAATAGAGAATGCCGAAGTACATTTAAACTGCAAATAAATATTCCGTTTAAGAATAGCGCTTTTGCTTTTTACAATGGGTCATACGAGAACGCCCCCTATACGGCGTAGTAAGTAATTGATATTGTTAACAGGAAATTATTCGGTCATGTCTTGTTTCAACGCAAGCGGGCGAACCGGGTGAAATATAGACGATATTATTCATAAGTAAGTGGGTTTGATATTCTCCGAATGTATTATTGGGATGTCGTCTTTGATAAGATGTTTCCTGATCAGATAGCAATGAGGCTTCAAATGTGAAATGAAAGTCCACTGGGAAAAAAGAAACTCGGATGCTCACAAGAAATTCTGATCGCTAAGGCAATTCTCTAATACTGTTGATATCATTAACAATAAAGATAAAGATCGTTAACCACTATTTCGAGTTTTATTCAAGCACTTTATTTTGAGAAAAAATCAAACGCTGATTCATTGTATTGTTAAGCGTTACGAAACTTACAAATGTACTCAAAGCGTTCTTCCTCAGCTGGAAAATGCGGCAATAATGGAATGTTACAGTCATGATTATTCTTCTAATATAGTTGACGTTTGAAACCATAAATATCACTTGATAATAATATCATTATTCTTTTACTGATTGAATAATCAAAATTAGACTTAAACATGTTGAAGTGGAATTGAATTCTATGTTTGTAAATTCCTTTTTAGAAGTAAATAGTCCTGTCGATAGTTTTACTTGAAAACCAGCTAGAATGGTTTGAATGTATTTGGAATTCAAGTAACAGTTTATTTAAAAAAAGTTATTTCATTGCTACAGTTGTCTCTTCATGTCCGTTTTATTTCGATAGATTAAATTACATATATACAGCCTGTCTCAAAAAAGTGGTACAATCAGAAAAAAAATGGTTAAATATGAAATTTCAAAATAGGTCATTCTTACTTGGCATAATATTGAAAAACAAAGAACAGGCTTTCCAATGGTGTTTGTTTCATCGTATTTGCTTTTGTCAATCCAGAGATATAATCGATTTAGTGCGATATACCAAAATCGATTTTGTGCCACTTTTATGCATGGGCATAGTTGTTTCGCCCAGTTATGCCATGCTGTCTTGAAGGTCACAAAAGATTGCAATTTGACAAAAAAAGCAAAACACAGATTAAAGTACATGTAAACAAAGGAAGTCTAGTTTTATCGACACAAGTTTAAATAGTCAACATAATCAGTTCAATGATAAATATCTTTTCATAAATAATAAACAATACAAATATTTATTGCACGTCAATGAAATGGAGTTTTGAATTTATTACAAAATTGGTATTTGTTAAAATCATGCCAGAAGAAATGTAATTGCAACCAAAATGAACACTCCAAATCCAAAGAAATGGTTTAAAAATAATGCACTATCTTTGTGCATTTACTAATTGTTGAAGTCAATAAAAATGTGAATTTGGCAGCAATGTATCAAAGTGTTGGTAGGAATTTGCATTTCATGATACTTCAAGACCATAAAAAACTCTCTCCTCCAAGTTGCTGTACGCTCATGGTTCCCTTCTAACAAACCACACTCATGGTTCTCTTCTAACAAACAACAGTATGTCAAATGTTATTCACTTTATCTTAAAGCCAGAACTTACTAATCATAACTTCCACCATTACGTAAAAATGTTTTCGTATATTTTTAGAGTTTCTTTATGAAGTTAATCCCCTTTAAAGAATGTCATATCTGTTCAAGTGTGAATAACTTATGTTTAACTAATTCTTCCACCGTTTCCACTCAACCAGAAAGTGGCACAAACTCATTTTTTTGTGTTCCGCGTAAACTGGGGTTATCTCTCGATTGAAACAAGCAAATGAGATGAAACAAAAAATCCCGGAAAGCCAGTTTCTTTTTCCTTTAATGTGATGTACAAAAGGACTTACTTATGTTGAGATATAATATTAAAAAAATCAGGTTTTGATTGTACCATTTTTTTTGACAGGCTGTATGATTAGGCTGTCCACACACCAACAAACCCATTCACACCTACGCTCACATCCACACCGACACGGCCCACACACACAAATGCATAAATACACAATGCGCAGGATTTGAAAGGTGGGGTCCAATTTGTTGATTTCTTCGTGCATCTTTTATGCCTTCAAGTTCTATAAATACAAGTTACGATACTGGCGAAATTCGAAAAATTCTTACATACTTCTTTCGATTAGGGATAACGTCCCTACCAGTAAATAATGGACGACATTTTTTCCTAAGAAAAAGTGATTTACAAATGGCCGATTTCCGATTATTTGCAACATTGACATTGAAAATGCCTCAACTTGCATGGTCACTTTGGTGAATGACATCTACCCATTGTGAAAAGGAATTATAGTTGACTGGACTCATGGCCCGCCTTTTAGAGTAAAGTATAGGGCAGTGGACTCTACACGCAACACTACTTTCACACTTTATTTTTCCGCTACTGTCTGTAGAAGCCGGACCATGCTTCAGAGGGACTATGATTTCTTTACATGTACTATCAAATGATCTGAAAGTCAAAAGTATATTGAAGTAAATGACTTTTCAATCGAAAGCCGTTGAATGTGCCCACTCCATATTGCGACATAATATGGCGACATACACAGATGCTTTACCACTTTCGCAATCATATCGGGGCAATCGTCTGTCCAAAGAATTCAATTCTACCGAGTAAGTGACAATAGTTGATCCATGAACACCAGCCCGAATGCATGGTACTGTGTCCCTCCCCTCTCTACACTGTCTATCGATCTCTTCCTCGCCCGTGAAATGCCACACCACCAGTACACCGGCAACATACCTCTTCTATGTCGGTATTGACTTTGTACCTCTTAACAAAACTTGCAACATGTATACATGCCCATAAACATATCTCGTCATGTGAGTGCATAAGGTCGTTATTGCAATAAGCTGCCATGTAATACCATCAGTGTTGATGTCATGTCCTCGAGTAAGGGGGATCATTGAAATGGTTCTTTGGATGACTGCCTGTGTTGCATGAAGAACTATTTCAAGAGCCACCTGGCCAAAGGCTTGGCAAATATTCATCATCATCATTCTTTATTCCATTAAAAAACATACCAAAATACAACTGGTGAACGTAATACACACCTATTAACATAAGAAGACACATTTTATGGAAGGAAGTGGTCGAAAGGCCAGTAAGGCCAGAGAGATATGTAACCACCACCTTTAAAATTAAATGTCATTACATATTAAACACAAGGACAAAAGAAACTATCACAAGCAAGCACACAAAGACAAGTTCCAAAATCAATGATAGAAAGCATGTAAATATGATTATTATTGATTTCGAAAGTGTTATTGAATTTAAATTTTTAAATTGATCATCAGGGTTCCACAAGATTGGGCCTGCTGTTCTAATTGATTTATCACTGAATCCATCTGATTTATTGTTAGCGATTAAAATTATCCTGTGTACTTGTGTGATAGTTATGGAGATCAGATCTCATGTGAAACAAATCAGAAATGAATTTGGCAATAATTTGAAAGTATATGACCATAATGAAACCCACTTCTAGGTTATACACATTATATATTTTTAAAACATTAATTTATGAAAAAAGTGGTGCAGAATTGACTTCGAATAATGATATTTGATATGATTCTTAATGCCAATTTTTTGAAGTTTGTGATTTTTTCCCCCAAATTATTTGCACAAGAGCTACGAGCGTCCCCAGGATAAGTATACCATAATTTAGTTTGTTTATGGGACCTTCTGATAAATGGCAGCTATTGCACTTAAGACCTTGTTGCACTCACACGACGATGTATCGTTATTAACCATGTAGATCTTTATGCTCATCACAACATGAGTAGTATTTACAGAAATTAGACATTGCTCAAAGGCATAAATGTTAGTTTTGTCAAAGATTATGTTAATCTTTCCTCTTTTTTTCCAAACAAGCACGAAGAAAGAAACGTAATCAGGCGCACTTCTAACTCAATGCCAGTATTGTCTAAATCCGACGTGTTCGTCTTCCTTTTCTACAAAGGATTCTAGATTACGAGTACTTATTGTGCACTTCCCACTTCCCGGGGCAGCACTTACGCGTATCGACTTGAGGACCGGCTTATTTATCGCCCAAAGCACAGAGAGCTTTCCTTTAGAGGAGATATTGATATATGAAATATAGTGTAGCTGACACTAAAAACACATTAGTCTGACACATGTCAATTCGTATCTTCCGACAAACTGCCAAGTAACGTTTGCTACGCCTGTAAACTTCAACAACTCGTGATTTTCGAAATCATGCCAAACAAATCAATAATTTCAATAATGATCAGACAAAATGAAACACAATTTGTGAGTGATGAAAAGCAAGCTAGCTAAGTGTGCCAAATTAATCTAGGTCAGGTTACTGTTCATCCCGAGCTGCTCATCAAGCGTTGTTTATGCTGTTACTTATGCGAATCGCGTCCCAGATCTCTTTTCTATATCCGGAACAGCTGAATGTTTGGAAAACGTAAATACCTCGCAATAAAGTAAACTTTACAGATCTAAAAGGTTATCAATACTGAAGCTTTTGTTAAAATTTCTTGTTCTCTTTAACATGATTATCACAAATTAAAGTGAATACTTATTGGAAAATCGAAGACTATTACCTTCTCCTCTCCCTGCTGGTTGTTATAGTATGCCTGTCGGATTTAAAGTATTCGGGAAATCACATCTCTCCCGCCACACTTTCTTCACCAGTCATTCGTTTATTATTTGTTAAAGCCAAGTCGGAAGCATGGTAAAATGGTCATTAGTCGTATTGATTTCGGTATGATCAACAATTTATGACGAAAATCTGAAAGTAGTAATGAGGGACGATAAGTGTGCGCGCTGACAAAGACTCAAATCTATAATGGCTACATTTATTGACGTAACGAGCTGGAAAAAATAGGAAAGATAGGGCGTTTTTTAGCATTCATCTATGATAAATACTGAGGATTTTGAGAGAGGCATGCACAGTGTGACCGTTATAATTCTAATGGTCTGTATGTTCAGAAATGTCAGATGCAGCTATATACAAATATAGCTAAAGCTATAGATACAGATACAGCTACAGCTCAACCTAAAGCTAAAGATACAGTTGCAATTACAGCTTAAAGGTGGTTGTTCCGATTTATGTGTATTGTGTTCTCTACTTGATATGAGAGCCTGGCACTTGCACACCCCATCAAGTACCGTGGGAAACAAACTTGCGGTTTTGATGGTAGACGCAGTAATGCATGTTGCAAAGCCCTATTCAATACTGTGCTAATAAAGTGGTTAACCACTAAAACGGCGGTTTTTTGTTTATATCTTGGGAATGAAATGGATTCGAGGGCTCAAATTTCAGGACGACAATGAGAAAAATACGGCCTTTCATCTGATATCAAAATCGATACTTCTTCCGGGTAAATCAGGGGGGTCCCAAAGACGATCGGAACACGCCCCTTTAAGCTACAGATACAGCTACAATTATATTTACAGCTACAGATACAGCTAAAATTATATCTACAGCTACAGATACAGCTAGAGCTATAGATTCACTAAAGCTACAGATACATATAGCTATAGCTATAGCTGCAGATATAACTACAGCTACAAATTCAGCTAAAGTTACAGATACCGATACAACTACGGCTACAGATACAGCTATAGTTACAGCTACAGTTATAGCTACGGTTATAGATACTGCTACACCTATAGCTACAGATACAACTGTATGTATTTGCTATATATATAAGCCAATATATCTTGACCAAGGTACGCCGACTTCCCCGCCAAAACGGCTCACCACTGGGGTGCATAGACGCAATTCATGCAACAAGCAAGGCGCGCGTGTGTGCCATGGCCGAAAAATTATTACTCAAACTATTAGTGTGTGAAATTATTCGAGCGTTTTATATTAACACAAAATACATTAAAAGAAATATAATTATTCCGTAAGCCCCATTAAAACAAAAATAGTACGTGGAGATCTTTTGAGTCGGTAAGGTTATTCAAGGATTAAGGCCATAAAACATAGTTTTGCATCGATTCAGTGCTATATGAGAAGACTTTCTTGACATGACTGCTCGTTTCTTGATCCAGAAAGCTGCCCATGATCCGAAAACACCGCAGGGCGGTAACACGATACACGCTTTACAACGGCAGTCTGCGCGTCAACTTCCGTCCAAGCACTACCTGTATTGAACAGACACTTAAACGCTATTTTCAAGTTAGAAGCATTTGCTTGACCAAATTTTACTTAGATTATTTTCTTCAATTGTGACATTTCAAATTCATATAAAATACACGCACCTATGAAATAGATTTAATCAAGCATAAAATTATGGTCACTCTCCTCCAATAATACATTATTTATCATTTGCTTCAACTCTACTTGATTTTGTATATAAACAATCGAATTAAGGCTAAGGATCACCTTAGTTAAAAACAAGTGGAGAGAAGTGAGAGGGCGACGGAATAACTTAGAATATAGATAGAGATAGGTAGCGATATAAATTTGAATGGAATATGTTTTAACATAAACCACGTGTTGCGTTTTCCTAACGAGTCTACTTAGAATAAACATCATTTCTCAACCAATATAATAAAATCCAAATGGGAAATTACATCTTTTCCCTAACCGATATAAACATACGATAGAATAGCTTTATGTATGCACTCTGTAAGCCAGTAGATTTGTGGGGGTGGATCCACAAATAACCCCGCGGCGTTGCGGTCATTTCAGGAGTCATTTCAGTAACTTCATACTGGGGTCTTAGATAGGATCTTAGAACTGCGTGGTAATTTTTGAGGGGTTGAAAAACCGTGCTCATTTCGATTTAACAGAGTTCCTTAAGGGTGTTGGCCAGTGGTTATGTGCATATGGTTGTGCGTGCGGGTTGTGCGTGTGTATACGCGTGTGTGTATATTTTCGCTCGTGCGTAAGGTTTGAGTGTGTTTGTTTGTACGTATTCTTAAAAAGGAAGTATATTACACAGGTAACCATATTTTAATAAGATAGTACTTAAGATTTTTCGGTAGCTTGAGATGTGTTTTGCAGATCTATTAATAGAGATTACAATTTCAAGAATTTGGCATGAAAATTGTCTCTCAGTTGTAAAAGGCCTTTGATGATCTCACCATGTTTCTCTCATTAGGTTTTTTTAATGGTATCTGGTACCACCAAAAACTAAAAAAGCGGTTATTTGAAAAATATTAAACTCCCTCTACTTATTTTGGATTTTTCATACCATTCAATATATATATATATATATATATATATATATATATATATATATATATATATATATATATATATATATATATATATATATATATATATATATATATATATATAGCCTGTTGGCGGGAAAAATAGGAGCAAGAATTTTATATAGTCATGAGAGGCTGCTATTTCAAATTGAGTCAACGGAAGTACGTGTTTTTTTAATCTACATATGTTATGTTATGGCATACAAGATAATCCAATTATAGATACAATTAGTACAAGTTCCCAGGTGTATTAAATTCATCAAATGCATTGAAAAATTACCACAAAGAAAATATACAGTGCACTTCTATTGCTTTTTCTTGATTAACACCCCGATCCCGGCTTTATTTACGATATCGATATGTTAGGTGTTGATAAGTTCCAAGTAATCTGAGCTCATTTACTGAAAAAAAATGACGTCGTTTTTAATGCGAGAGTGTAGACACGCTTAATATTAATCGGGATACTTTGATCTGAAAGATATCTATGATGTGTGCGCCTAGAGGCTAGGAATGCGATACAAGCACAGTTCTGACAGTTGTTTATAGACGCTGGTCATGGACCCAAAATATCATAAGAAACTAAATAATTAAACAGACGTCAAAACTTTCAGGGAAAAATATGAAAACAGACGTCAAAACTTTCAGGGAAAATGTCGAAATGTCAGGATTTTACGTATGAAATCACCATGTTTGGGATAAGCTTCTTTAATATGAGATACGTGCCTTGACATAGCACATACCGGTATTTGGACATTTGGGGAGTTGTCTAAATAAAAAACTGAGGAAAAATATTAAAGTCGGTCTAAATCACGTGTTAAGGTTCAATTGCGATTCCATCGTATTTTATTGTCATGTAGTGTACAGTGGCGTGATGGAGATATGGCAAATCAAAGTGATCGCTATCAGCATGTATATTATTATTATTGTTTAATTACATGAATATCTAAATACTTGGACAGGAAAATATTCTTAATTACTTGTTTTAATTAATATTTTTACTTACTATCCATCTCCCGTTAGTGGACAGGGGGGTCCTAGGGACCCAAACTAATTATCTAATCTAATGGGCGATAGATTTAATAGTTTTTCCATGAAAGATGCTTATCCAAAAGTTACACAATTACTCAAAATATGAGTCGGAAAAAGTTTATCGTTAGTCGCAAAACTGGCAAAATTAAGTTTGCGGGTCCCTAAACTTAACAAATATGTATTTCGAAAATATTTTCTCATCTCACGAAAACCCAAAACGACACGTGACCTGTAGTCCTCCATTCAAATCACAAGGACACCACTTAGGGCGCTATATTAAATTCAATATTTAACAGCGTAGGGATTAATTAAGCAGATATTAATGAGAAACAAGATCGGCAGGTTGTAAAACATTATTTAGTTAATATAGATGTAAAGTTGTTGTTTTGTTTTGCAAATATTTTTTGTTTCTTTAAAGAAATCGGTAAATTATAACAAACAAACTTGAAAAATGTCATACGTCTTAGCGAGAATTCCTGGTCCTTTACAGAAACACCACTTTTTTCTGCTGCTAAAAATCGTAGCAGCGATGTATTAACGAACAGAACCTGTATCGAAGTCCCGAGAGGAAGACCTGATCCAAGAATATATAATACAAAAGTTCTGGCATTTTCGACGAGTTCTTGGATGTCGGTTTAACCAGCAGGTGTTTTTAAATAGGGCAAAAGCCGTCAAAATCCATCAGTTAGTCTTTAATTAACTGTCATCTACAGGTGAGAGTGTATTCTCACAAGTACGCCAGGCCAATTGCATGGTTTATTTTTAAACTTAAAGTCGATTGACGCAGAAAGGCGAGGAACTGGCCAAAAATGACACTACAGCTGGCAGTGTTAATTCTCGTGATAATTAGCGACAAATGCGTTCAATTCAAGGATATAATCTGTTCCTTCAAACTGAGCGATATGGTGTAAAAATGAGATACGCAAATACGCGTGGCTTGAAAACAAAACAATACCAAAACATCAATTTAGGAAATTAAAAAGCCAATATTATGGAATTAGCAGCAATGGATTTCACGTCATATAACCCTCGTCTCCGCAAGGGGGTGGGGGGGTGGTTACCCCCCCCCTTCAGGTTTTTTCCCCGGCTTGCTAAAACCCCTTTTGGTGCAAATATTTAATGTAATTGTCAATTGACATGTTACGCTCTTTCAACAAAACAAAACATCCACCGGGGTATAGGTACATAAGGGTGATCCCAAAGTAGTGATCGATAGGGGGGTTGGTAACCACCCCCCCTCCGGAAGAAGAAGGACCAACATGACTAACACAACACAGAACATCACAGACAATGATTGTGGTACCAATAGATAGATATGGTCCTCCTCTTTCCATTGATACCAAAATAAGTACCAACATGCCTAGCCATTACGTCACAATGACGTAATCAAAAGTTCGACATGTCAGCCAAAACTGCCATTTCCATGACACACCAGTTGGAAAATTCAATTTTTTCGCCACAAAAAGGTTAGGAAAAACAGAATTGTCATGCGGTTTTTGACTCTATTGATGGGAAATGACTAGTTTATTAATGACATCATTTTAGAGATATAATAGGGTGTTTGAGCCGCTAAAATTGCGAAATATCAAATTTCCACCCTATATTCATTATTTTCGTACTTTCCTCAACAATGAGTCATGGGTGACGTCATAATTCGGAGCTTAGTAACTTATTGTGGTACTCAATGAAAAGAAACTCTAATCTATCCTTTGGGATCAAATTTAAAGGAATCTGGTGTTCAGTTTACGAAAATCACGGGGGTAACCCCCCCCTCGGAGTTTTTGTTACACAAAAATGGCTCATGTAGACGAGGTCAAATATAGTTCACTGAGACTACGTACAGAAGGTCCCAAAAATATGCAAATATTTTTGGCAAAATCTGAAGTCTATGCCTCATTTGAGGGTAAATACAGTGATTATTTTTAGTTGTGTAATTTGGATCGGGTTCAAGATTACGGTCAGTTATCGAAGACCCTCGACAAATACTTGGGTCAGTTTCAGCTATCCGATTCACCAAACTTACATTCCATTTTGCAATTGACAATCAACTTCAAGATATTCTTTATTGGAAAATTTATCTGATTGTCTATTTTCAAATGAAATACATGTAGCATTGGACATTATTTTTTTTTTTAATTAAATGATCTCAAAATCCTACATGTCCACAAATGCTACAAGACTGTTGAAAACAGTTGCCCTTCAGCCTTACTCTGGGTTTTAGCATAAATACCAATAAAAACCACTGGTCCAAAAGTTGCACTGAGGCCTTTAAACACCAACCAACTTTTTATTGTTCACACTGGTTTCTTCTTTATAATTCCTGGCATCTTGGTGAAGTGGGGAGTGGGGGAAACTGTTGAATTGCCCCCCTCCAAAAGAACTTTGTCCCCGCGTTTCCCCCCAGAGATTCCATCTTGGCTTACCCCCAAGTTCCCAATAGGGTGAAAATTCCCCAAAACACACGAATTTCACATTCATTATTTTTTTTTGGTCTCGCACCCCCTATTTTCCATCACAACCTAATTTCTTGCCCTCTCTTGTTTGATTCATTGTATAAATAAGGCATCTGCAAGATATTGTTTTAAATAAGTTTAATCCCACAAGACTCCTCACACATACACCTTCTGATTTCTTTAATCTTCAAGTGAAACTGGGTACAAGTGTTATTTTATCCTTGTGTGCAATTAACAATATCTCCAGTTGGTGTTCATAAAATTGGGTGGGATAAAAACGAGGATTAGCTTAGAGAATGGTCTACAAAAACAAAGTATATCACGGAAAAGCACAGTTTATATTTTAAGATTTTTACTTTGGAGAGGCAGTCTGATTACTTACGGTAATATTTATCATCGCGGGCTCATAATACATTGAGAAAAATCGAATGTATAAATGTCTAGACTATTAGTGTTGATAACCGTTGAAGTCAGGATTGTCATATCTGCTTAGTAGCCCATAAATTTGAAATGTAACAACTCCGTTTGGTCATTCCCAAAAGACGCAAAACCTCTAAAACAACAAAAGTAGCCCGCTGGCGCATACTCGCATGACGCAAATACCAGACCGCCAACCTTGTGGCTTAAGTTATTTATGACCGACCCAAACTGACGCATGATCACGGATCTGTCATGCATATGACAGATTGTCCCCTGAGATCATATAAAACAGGTTAGTGGAATGGTTTTTTTTTTTTATAAATAGGAATTCATCCAACTCAGAATTATGTTACAATTTCTGCGGTCAAGTCAACACAAGGTCGTGTAAAGAATATTTTGGTTCTCGACCCGCCCGCCATCATACAGGGTGAGTAAAAAAAATTGAGACCCTGATTTGGTCCAAGCCATTTTGTATTAATAAGTAACATATATCTAACATATGTGAAATCATCTGAAAGCTTAGTTCATTATCTTTAATTTGCTGCAAGATAGTTCACAGCGGTTAGGTCTATGCCCAAGGCTACAGTCGTTTGAATCAGGCAGTCGTTTTGCGCCCTGTCCACGGATTCAAAATAAAAGGAATGAGTAAGCTATTTTACCCCACAAAATTCAGTACCTAATGTCACCATCGATGCCCTCTTAGCGTTGCTACGTCCTTCATCACGCATAAAATCATTTGAAGAATAAAGTATTGACATGTATCCGTTCTGGAAGAAGGGTTGAATGAAACTCATACCATATGAAGGAAAGACATTGGGTTGACAAAACCGTTGAGGGGTAAGTATTTGTTATATGTAGAAAAAAAATATGCCATACCTTGAAAAATGTTTAAAATAAAAATCGGACCGTTATTTATTACTGGCTTTTTTAATACCTTTTAAGTACCCACTTATTGACATAACATAAGTAATTACCCATCTCATGTTGGGAGTCATTGCAAAGTGGTGCCGTGTGCATTCAAATGGGCACCGGGGATAAGGGGAAAAGCTGACTACTTGATTCAAACGACTTAGCTAGGGCTATACGTTAACGAATTGGATTATCTTTGCAGCAAAGAAGATAATTAAATAGGCTTTTCGATGATACCACCTATGTTGGATATATATTATTTAAAAATTCTTAAGGGCGACCACAATCAGGGTCATTTTGTTTTGACTCACCCCCTATTTCTATAGATAGGATCTTGTAAAGTACATTTTCAGGCATAGCATTTGTATTGCTATTTTCAGAAGTTCAAAATAAAATAATAAATAAATACATATAGAAATAACAAATACAAACTTCGGCACTCGTCAGTTAAAATCTTCCTCGTCAATTCCTCTCGGACGAGAGCCAACATATTTGTAAAGTATCGTATTTTAATAAATTTTCTTGTTAAAAGAGCAAACTAATTAAGAAATTTCTGTTCTCGTCAAAATTCAGAAACGCGGAAATTTCATAAGTCATATTTTTTCTTTATCAGCTTATATAGAACAAAACCAGTTTTGAAAGAGATTTACATTTTGCTTTGTGAATTCACTGTTTTAAAACAGTGAGGATTGCTCTCGTGTGAAAAAAAAGTATATGGTTATATCTAAGGATTCCGGGTTACGAGAGTGTGGTGGACTTTTTGTAAATGGTAGTGATGGGGAACTTATATAATAATTATGTTTATTTTGGTGCGTGGGATGCATGGTTATTATAGGTTTGAATTGCGCGACCCAGTTGTCGAAATCCATCATATGCATTTTGGATTATTTCCTGCACATTTACAGCCCGTTAGCGAGTCCAGGTCACGAAAGGGGGTACTAGTAACTTGAGGCGTAACGTCCGTAAAGCTCAACTACTTATTTAGACATTGGACGAGATATACGGACAAACAATTATGCAAATGAGATTAGACACTAATATATAGGATAGGCAATTACTGTATTAGAAGTCTTGTGTGTGCGAATAACACATTGTTCTGACGTTTAGTAGTGTGACCTATGCATTTATATTTCCATTTTGTTTCTGGAATAAATACAAAAGTATAATTATCCGTATCTGACTTTTACGTAAGTTGTAGCAACGCTTGATAAAAGCTACTTTAGGTCTTAATTGCATGCATTCATGCAATTCATAGATGAGAAACACATAAAAGCAAATACGTTCCATGTGCATGCATTGAATTTTACCTCGAATCCGGGAAAGGGAAAAAAATAGGTTTTTTCATTGATAATGTTTGATTATAGTTTACAATTGAAAATGACAATCTACCGTAAAGTGAACTTATCTAACGGACTTAAAAGACTTTTGAATAACAATAGGCAACAGCGTTTATTTGACGTTTGTACCTGAAAAAAATGTATTAGGGGATATTACACAATTTCTTTCATCAAATTCTATTGATGAAAGCGATGGCCAAGTTTCATTTCATGATGTGGTGGCGCTAAGTGCGGTTGGTATGAGCTGTAGGTGTATGTGTGGTTTGGTGTGTCATGGTGTGTGTTGTGGGGGGGGGGGGGGGGGGTGGGATGGGTTTGGTCCCGCCCAGTCGTTGAGTCTTTTTCGTTCGGCCAGAAAAAACATGCGAGCCAAATATCCTATCTGAAAGCAAAACAAAACACATTTTCGCTTTAAAAGAGTGACCACAGTTTCCCAAATACAACAAGATCTTTTCGTGTGGAAGGCGGTCGGAGCTGTGAAACAAGGGTCGTGAACATATTTTTATGGCAAAGTTACTCTTGTAATTTACAAAATTAAAAAAAATATTTAATGTGAAAGAAAATTCGCCATTTTCGGAGTGAGGCCCGCAGTCACTCCAAAAGAGAGTGAAGTTCAGTCTTTTGCATTTATTTATAGAGTAGGCAAAAAAATCTTCTCAAAGCATCAGAATTATTTCCCATCTAAAAAAATTATATTTTCCGTAGTTTCCCTCAGAATTTAAGTTGTTTTCATGCAACGTTTTACATAAAGTTCGACATTATATGGAGTCGTAAGTAAAATAAAAGACGTATTTCGTGACTCTCGCATCCTTATGTTTATTAATAGATCAATAGATACACTTTGACAAAAAGCTCATTTCAGTAATTTCAGTTCATTCAGATCTTGCGTTTGGTTGTCATGAGCAAATACTCATATCACGATATCCCATCGGCAACTGTGCTGTAATTTTTTGTCCGTAGGTAAGTCGGGGTACGAGGCTGTGGATCACAAAATGCCCCTTTAACATCGATTGTCGAAAAAATCCCTGGTCCTTTAAAATTGTGATATAATTTTCTGTCCATTTAGAGTATTTTGTACCCAGAAAGGCTCGATAAAGTTCAATCACATTTTTTAATTACATTGTTTTAGCTGTCAAAAGGTTTTATGAATCATAATTCAGCTACATTATGAGTAATTTTACCTCATATGATAAAACAAGTTTGGTTCAAAAGTTACGATGGACAAATTATCATATTTGGAGTACTTATTAGTGCACCAAACTGGTTTTACTTAGGTTCACTACTCAAACCGATTTTAGTTAGGTTCACTACTCCTCCTCCGTTTCTCAATTGCGTCTAACAACCATTGAAGTTGTGAGTTCGAGCTCCGTTGCGGCCATCATGTTGTGCACTTGGGAAAGGCACTTTATCTCGCTTGCCTCGTCGACCCAAGCGATATTCGAGTATCTGATTATGGGGAATATCACAATCTGATAGGATTGTGCGCTTGGCCAGCTGCCGGCTTGGGTGAAGCGAAATGATTGTGACATTTCCTCAAGGCAGTGTAAGAATAATGTCAACAGCAGCAGCGCGAGCTTTGAATCTTCAGGAAAAGGCGCCATACAAATGTTGATATTATTATATACCCTAATGAGAAAACACACAGTTCATAAAACATGGCAAATAAGCAAGAAAGTGGAAAGTAAAATCCCGTCATTAATAGGTCATATCTCTTGATAACAAAACAAATAATAATAATAATAATAATAATAACACACACACAAAGCTAACTAACCGCGCCTGAAGTGGGGGGTTCAGAAAAAAATGAAATGCTGGTGCTTTTATATTTTAAAGGTCCATGGTCCGACCGCTAATAGCCTCGTCCCCAGGGACCCTAAATTTTACCAGAAATAGTACATATTTTGGTATCAGAGGAAAGGTACTATTTTTCTAATTTACCCTGTGAAATCTTAGGGTTAAAGGGTGTATGGTTTGGATGTTATGAGCGCAAAGATGCTCCATTTTGGTCGACCAATATTCATTTTTCAGAGTACTCTATGGGGATTACAAAATCACGTTTTAGCTCTCACGGGTTGAAATAACGGCGCGAAACTTTACAGATGGGGTTTTGGGGTTACGGCGATTCGATCAATATGAAAAATTTATAGATAATAGATCGAGTCATCCCCCCTCTAAATATTTTGATTTTAAAGTGCGGTTTAGACGCCTTATAAACCTGAAAAGTAACAAAACAAATGCTTCACAAAAATTGTGAAAACTGAGGCAAACCAATTTCCTTTGCCTCGGAGTATTTTGTAAAACAGGATGTTTAGTGCTTGGCCGGTACACTACATTATGTATGGAATAAAGTCACATGTTTATTCAGCCTAGTTTATGGACAGGATAAATCCATTTGTATTTTATCCACTATAATTAAACCGTCTATTACTTACAGTGGTGTAGCGTAGGAGGAGGAGGGTACACGTTCCCAATCGAAGTAAACATTTGAATAAGAAATCCAAAAAAATGCCCATTCATAATCGGTAGTTGGTACCCCTCGATTCCCTCATCCCCTACCCCAATCGGATAACTCACCTTACTCCTCAGCAAAATCTGCAAAATTATTTGTCTCGATCCCCTGAAAAAGCTGACTAGCCCTTTAAATTTGAGTAAAATGTAATCCTGGTTGTGAATCACAGTAACGATTTTTGTATTATTCCCGTAATGTCGCTTTCACTATTTGCAAACCAAAAAACCAAACGACGATTGAATATAAACCAGTATTTAGTTATAACCAAGTGCCGTTTAAAAGCAAATTTAAATTCAGTGACGGTAACATCTGGAAATGTGGTTGTTTGTGTTTGAAGTGACATTTCTGACCTAATTTGTTTTTATCGCAATGCGCGCGAAACGAGATGCGACACATGATTCGAAACATAAGAACTTGAGGGGTATAACCAAACGTGCAATGCCGCCAAATAATATAAATATGGTGTCAAACTACTAACCTATAATAAACATTATCTGCTTCACAGCGGCTCATGTGATGAGATAATAAGTCAAGGCTATAAACGAATTATGGGATACACAAACCAAATGAGGGGAGGGAATATGGGAAATTGGGTTATCTCCATCCGCAGGCTTTCCGTGGTCATTAGGAACAACGGCTTCCTTTTTCGCCATAACCATCTGCGTTTTCAGAAGAAAAGGGTAATTCCAAAGGCAGTGTGGTCTGCAAGCCTCTTATCCATCGTTAACATTTGCCGCTACCGTAACGCTCCTATATCGTGTTCAAGTAATCGCATTGCAATCCGGGGTTTTCCTTTAATACTAATACGCCTATGATTTCATGAATGTCTGGGTTACCAGTTTATATATGGCACATTCGTTAAACCGTGCGGGTTTTAGGGACACAAATTTTTAAGGAAATCCACCCAGCAATCAACAATGCTTTCTGAAAGGAGAGAGAGAGATCAAATTTATCACCGACAAGTATTTCATGTCTGTCCGTCCCGTCCCTTCTAGACTGTATGTGCGGAAAAATTGTCTGGGCAATTTAGAGTATTGTTTGTGCTTTTTTTTTTTAAGTTCATGCTTTTGGTTAAGCAGTTTAATGCATAATAATATTGCCATATTCATGAAGTAATTAATCTTCTTGCAAAATGAAAGTTTTGTTTTTTATAATTAAAATAGTAGTTCTTAAACAAATGATCCGATCAATATAGTATTATGAAACGGCGTATAGTAAGTGTTCTTGTAGCAGTAGTCAAATCGTGATTCTTAAAAAAAACCTTATTTAAAACACGGCACAATTATTCAATAGAAAAGAAATTATTATAAATTGTAAACAAAATACAAAGAGGACAGGACCGGAAGTTCCCATTGTAAATAACACCACAATATATTTGCACATTATGATATAAAAATAACTTTATACATCTCGCTAAAATATTCATGTTAACATCTGGACCTCTTTATTGATTAAATACATTATATTTTCATTTTCTGCATTAACTGCGGCAATGCTTATTTCGTATTGGTAAGAAAATATATCTATTAAGAAACGCCTATTTCTATATTTCCGCGGATAAATTTTACTGAATAAAAAGACGACAAAGATGACCTTGTCCTACTCTCTTTTTCAT
This sequence comes from Ophioderma brevispina, assembly GCA_023653785.1. Taxonomy (NCBI): domain Eukaryota; kingdom Metazoa; phylum Echinodermata; class Ophiuroidea; order Amphilepidida; family Ophiodermatidae; genus Ophioderma; species Ophioderma brevispina. Next base: position 73,364 of record JAMKCH010006891.1, on the reverse strand, counting down.
TGTAAAATAGCAAAATGTCAATATCAAAATATTTTTTAAATATAAAGTACAGGATGCATCTGGTTGAAAATGGCGCACAATATCGCTCAACTCATGGAACTCTTTTTTGATAATTATAAGAATGAAAAAAGCCCAGTCTTCCTTGAAGTATAACGTAATTGGCATGTTACATGTTCAGACATGAACATTCATTGTTGATTTCGAAGGTAAGAATGGTTACATAATGTTAACATTTTGTAGGGAGAACCGTAACTACTGAATTAATTAAAAATGAGGGTTTGCGAAATTTCTCACAAAACTGCATATCTCAAAGCTCAGCTCTTCTACAATCGGCATTTTTTGATGCATTCGATTCACGTTTATAACTGTCTAATGCAGGAGGTAAATTTAAAGCATATAATGTTAAATTCTTACTTATGGTATGAACAATTTGACTTTGCAGGCTTAAAAAATTGACCTGCCATGTGCAAATATCTAAGCCGTGAAGGGGCCCTTTGTATGTGTCTACCGGAGAGAAAGCTTTGATTGGTTAGGAGCTATCCAATTTGATACCTTGTACTGCCAGCATTGAAACTCGCGAAGATTTGTGTGCTTTTATGCGATCAAATATTTTGCTTGTCACAGTTCTCAAAATTGTGATGTATTTGACGGAGTTTCTACACCCAATTGAATCGGGGGGGGGGGGGGGGTTTGCTGTGTGCGAAAGCTCTTGCACGAGGATATATCTTCACCAAGTAGACTCTTAAGAAGGCGGGAAAACGCGAGATTAGAGTTTGTCTAACAAAATCGAATTCTGGTTCTTTAATATTCCTGTCTGCAATCCCATGGGACACATTTGGTTCTGTTGCGATTTACCTTGTATGGAGAGATCGTTAAAAGCAACGGCAGAAGTTATTGATTAAAGTGATATATTCAGACCAGCAGGGTCATCATTTTATTTTTGGGGTATTGACACGCTGAGGGTTGTGAGCAAGTTCTGCAGTGCAAAAGTATATTTGATTATGATATTCAAGATTCGTGTACTAATACAGAAAATGCTGTGTACAGTCGGACCATCATGTTTAATCGTTGCCAGGCGCAATAGCCATAGGTTAATGCCTTAGAGTAAATATTCGCCTCTTAGACTACTTCGAAAGGTATTTTGTTTATGTCACACTATGTAAAAGCCAAAAAGCGTTAGCGTGTTTTTTTTTTTAAATACTAGGTAGGTGGATAATCCGGTTTTTTTGAGGCCATTGATTATGAGGGGTATCTAATGTTTGTCTAATGCTATGCACCGGTAAACACAGTAGTAATCAAGTTGCGGGTCCGATTCCCCGTCGGGTGGTGAATTAACATGAAATGCTTCTTTCAGGGGACTCATCGGACATCTTCTCATAAGTTGATTTTTTTTTGGTTTTAGGTCTCGTATGATGAGCGGCCGCACCGCGTCCCAACAAATTGTGTGATTGTAGATCGTGCCTTTATAAAAACTTCATTTTGATTAATATCAATATTTATCATTATTTTAAATTTGTTCGTGAAAAAGGGTGTCGTTTTGTCGTAAGTAACACTATAGCCACAAGCACTTGCCTGCACTTTAAATAACAACCATAGGGGGAAAATTAAATTATTCAAGAGGTTATAATGAGCCTTTATAGTTATTCAAATTAATTAATATTCATATATGTTGTTATTCTAGTAGATTAGAACTAATTTGCATAAAATTAATATTCATATCCTTTTAAGGAATAAAACGCAAACAATACATGACGTTAGGGGAAAAGAGTTTTTCTCCCTAACGTATTAATGAGTACATATGAATAGACTTTTTTCCCTAATATAGTCGCACATAAGGTCGTAATAATAATAATAATAACACACAAACACACAAAGCTAACTAACCGCGCCTGAAGTGGGGTTCAGAAAAAAAATGAAATGCTGGTGCTTTTATATTTTAAAGGTCCATGGTCCGATCGCTAATAGTCTCGCCCCCAGGGACCCTCAATTTTACCAGAAATAGTCAACATTTTGTATCAGAGGAAAGCTACTATTTTTCTCATTTACCCTGTGAAATCTTAGGGTTAAAAGATGTATGGTTTGGATGTTATGAGCGCAAATATGCTCCAATTTGGTCAACCAATATTAATTTTTGGATTACAAAATCACGTTTTTAGCTCTCACTTCAAAACGGGTTGAAATTTCGGCGCGAAACTTTACAGATGGGGTTTCGGGGTGACGGCCATTCTATCAATATGAAAAATGTATAGACTTAGATTCGGGTCATCCCCCTCTAAATAGTTTGATTTAAAGGGGTATGGCCCGATTTAAGGATATGAAGTTTTTATCTTGATAGATTGGCCTTCAGTCCAAAACCCTATCTGTAAAGTTTCGCGCCGATATTTCAATCCGTTTTGATGCGAGCGCTAAAAACGTGATTTTGTAAGCCCCATAGAGTACTGTGTAAAATTAATATTGGTCGACCAAAATGGGTCACATTTTCGCTCATAACTTCCAAACCAAACATCCTTTGGCGCTAAGATTTCACATGGTAAATGAGAAAAATAATAGCTGTCTTCTGATACCAAAATGTTGACCACTTCCGGTAAAATCTGCGGCTTCTGGGGACGAGGCTATTAGCGATCGGGCCATGGACCTTTAAAAGTGCGGCTTAGACACATAAACTTGAAAAGTAACAAAACAAATGCTTCACAAAAATTGTGAAAACTGAGGCAAACCAATTTCCTTTGCCTCGGAGTATTTTGTAAAACAGGATGTTTAGTGCTTGGCCGTACATACATTATGTATGAAATAAAGTCTATTGTTTTGATTCAGCCTCGTTTATGGACAGGATAAATCCAAAGTTGTATTTATCCACTCTAATTAAACAGTCTATAATTACAGTGGTGTAGCGTAGGGGGAGGTTACACGTTCCCATCAGAAGTTAAAACATTGAAGAAGAAATCCCTCACAAAAGTTTCAGAAAAATGCCCATTATAATCGGTAGTTGTATCCCTCGGATTCCCCTCCCCTACCCGAAATAATCAGATACTCACCTTACCCTCAGCAACAATCTGCAAAAAAATTTTTGTCTCGATCCCTGGAAAATGCTGATCTAGCCCTGTAAATTTGAGTAACCTGCCATCCTGGTGTGCATAACATTAACGCTTTTTTGTCTTATTCCCGTAATGTCGCGTCACTATTTGCAAACAAAAACCAAACGACGATTGAATCTTACCAGTATTCTTTATACTCCAATGCCGTTTTTAAAAGCAAATTTAAATCAGGTGACGGTTCAAATATGTTGTCAGTGTTGTTGGGTTTGAGTGAACATTTTCTGCCTAATTGTTATCGCATGCGCGCGAAACGAGAAGATTCGACTCACATGATTCGAATACATAAGCCTTTGAGGTGTTATAAACCAAACTTTCAATGCCGCCAAAATATATATGATATAGCGGTCAAATACCTACCTCTAATAAACCAGTTTTCTGCTTCAAGCGCTACCTGAAGATTGGACGATATTAAGTCAAGCTATAAAGAATTATTGTGGATACACACACAAATGCGGGCAATCGAAATTGGGTTAATTCTCATCCGCAGGCTGTCGTTCATTTAAGAGGAAACGGCTTCCTTTTTCGCCATAACCATCTGCGTTTTCAGAAGAAAGGGTAATTCCAACGCCGTGTGTATGCAAGCCTCTTATCCATCGTTAACATTTGCCGCTACCGTAACTCTCCTATATCGTGTTCAAGTAATCGCATTGCAATCAGTGGTTTCCTTTCAATACGAACACCGCCTATATTTCAGATGTATGTTACCAAGTATTATTATGGCACTCGTTGAAACCGTGAGGGTTCGGGACACCAATTTTGACCTGGCATATTCCACCCTCAACAACATGTTTATTGAAGTAGGAGAGACAAATTTTATTATCCCGACAAGTATTTATGTCAGTCCGCGTCCCGTCCCTCCAAGACTGTGTAGTGTTCGGAAATTGTCTGAGCAATTTCGGGTTAGTATTTTTTTTTAAGTTATCCTTTAATCAATTATCTGTGTGATTGGCATAAATCGAATATATTATTTTCAACAACTCGCCAGTCTGCCTTGTACAGGAGCGTAGCGTTGTTGATTCGTAATCAACCCACAGTTGATATGCACATTAGGCGCGTTAAGCCCGGCGCAGTGTTCACGGAAGTGCGTTTACGCGGTACGATTAAGTCGACGCGCTGTTCGTCACGTTTAGAATTCTGAATACGCGCAAGTACAACCAGGTGCAAACTGCAAAGCAAACAAACAAGCCAAAAACTATGTTTACTTAATTTTTTTTCAATATTAGTCTAGGAAAGCTTTTGTCGAATGGGGAACATTTGGGTTATAATAAGAATAATTATGTTCTCTATACAATTTAATAAGTTTTCCTACAGATTTTCGTTGTTGAAAGGGATTCAAAAAGCCGCCCGCGCGGGATAAAATACGCGGGCGCATCGGATGCATGTTGTTAATTTGTGATGAACCAAGCTGTAACATGTTTGAATCCGAAATGTGTAAAGACGTTTATAGTAATTTTCGTTTACTAGTATGTCAAATCTTTTGATTCTTACAAAAATCTTTATTAAAACACCGGCCCAATTATTCAATTAGAAAAGAAAATTATAATTGTAAACAAAATACAAAAGAGGACAATGACCGGAATTCCCATTTGTAAATAGCACCACCAAAAAATTAATATTTGCACATTTTTAAAAAATTAACTTTATACCGTATTCTGCTAAAAATTTCATGTTAAAAATTGTGAACTCTTATTTGATTAACATACATTTATATTTTCATTCTTGCATTATTAACTGACGCATGCTTATTTTCGTATTGGTAAGAAAATATATATCTTAAGATCCTAATTATAGATTAATAAAACGCCTATTCTAATTTATGCGGATATTCTATAAACAATAATATTGAATAAACACGACAAAGAAACCTCTTCTAAACTCTTCTTTATTCTGCAACTAGCAAAATGTCAATATTCACAATTATTTTTAACAATAAAAGGCACATGATGATTCTGGTTGAAAATTGCACACCAATAATTCCGTCAACTCATGATCTTTATGATTAAGAATGAAAAAAGCCAGTCTACTTGGAAGTCTAACGTTAATTTGGATGTTACCTGTTCAGAAAATGAACATTCATTGTGATTCGAAGTAATACATTCTGTTTACATAATTGTGAATTTTGTAGGTGATAAACCTCATTGAATTATTATAATAGTGATGTTTGCCGGAAATATCTCACAAAATAACCGCATGTCTCAGAAAACTCAGGCTCCTCTAAACATAGGCATTTTTATGATGCATTTAAATGCACGTTTTATACATGCTAATGCAGTAATAAAAGCATTTATAATTGTTAAATTATTTACATATTGTATGAATGATTTGACTTTTGCAAGGCTACTTAAAAATTGACTGCACGTGCAAATATCAAGCCCCCTTGGAAGGGGCCCTTTGTATGACTGTTACCCGAGGGAAAAGCTCTCGATTTGGTTAGGAAGCTATCCAATTTGATTACCTTGTATGCAGCATTGAAACTCGCGCGAGATTGTGTGCTTTTATGCGATCAATATTTTGCGTCACACGTGCTCAAATTGTGAGTAATTTGGACGAGTTTCTACCACCAATGACTACGGGGGTTTGTTCTGTGTCCAGCTCTTGCGCGAGGATTATCTCCTTCACCAAGTAGAACTTTGAAAAGGCGGGAAAACGCCAGAGATTAGATTGTTTGTCTAACAAAATCGAAATTTGGTTCTTTATATTCCTGTCTACAATCACCATGGGAACGTGGCTCTTGTTGCGATTTACATTGTGTGGAGGGATCGTTAAAAGCAAAGTCAGAAAGTATATTGATTAAAGTGATATCATCATAACATCAGGTTCATCATTTTTATTTTTGGGGTTATTGACACGCTGGGGTTGTGAGCAGATTTCTGCACTGCAAAAGTATTATTTTGATATGTATATTCAATATCGTGTTACTAATACAGAAAATGCTGTGTACACCATGTCGTACCATCATGTTTATCCTTAGCTAGGAGCGATAGCCATAGGTTAATGCCATAGAGTAAATATTCGCCTCTTAGACTACTTCGAATGGTATTTTTGTGTCAAATATGTAAAGCCAAAAAAGTGTAGCGTGTTTTTTTTTAAATACTAGGTCAGGTTGGATTTACCCGTTATTGAGGACATTGATTATGAGTGGGTATTCTAATTGCTTGTCTAATGCCATACACCGGTAAACACGGTAGTAATCAAGTTGCGGGTCCGATTCCCCGTCGGGTAGTGAATTTACATGAAATTGCTTTCTTTCAGGGGAACTCCAAATCGGACATCTTTTCATAAGTCTGATTTTTTTTGTTTTAGGTCTCGTATGATGCGCGGCCGCACCGCTTCCCAACAAATCGTGTGATTGTAGATCGTGCCTTTATAAAAACTTGATTTTGATTAATATCAATATAAATATTTCTCATTATTTGAAATTTGTTCGTGAAAAAGGTGTCGTTTTGTTGTAAGTAACACTATAGCCACAAGCACTTGCCTGCACTTTAAATAATTGTATAGAAATGAGCACGAGATCGGTTGCACGCTCAAAAAGGGTGTGGTTTCATAGAATCTTGCAGAAAGTCACAGCTCTTCCAGAATCCTCTCCTACCTCTCACGGAAGGTACAGGAAAATAAAAGTCAAAGCAGATTCCAAATACGGTAAAACCATGCAAATGCCAACGTTACCCCTCCCTCAAATTCATGTCCTGCCTTTCTTGGGGTGCGGGATGGAATTAATATGGAATAGCCCAAATGAAACTTAGCCGGGAAATGATGACCAATTTAAGAATAGAAACACTTGACTTGGACAAAGACAAGCATGTACCCTTCCCCGGCTTACGTAAATCCTGGATACGCCACTAAATCTGACAAATGATATCCTCGGACCCCGAAGCTTCTGTTTTAGTCAATAATTATTCTCGGCTGGGTTACATCAATCACATTGTTTTCAAAGCCCCAAAGAGAATACCAAAATAAATAATTAGTAGCGGTCAGTCTTTTGGGATACATGGAACGAAAATGCTTTCAAACAGATATGGCCAAGTAAGAAACAGTATAATAAATTGATTGATATTGACTAAATATCGTATTTACTAAGCACAATATGGGTGGTTGACTGTACTCATCAGCGGTTTGTGTTATTTTTATCTTTAGCTAGAAAAAATAACCAGAGGTTAGTGACTTAGGAGTGCTTCATAATAAAGTAGAAAAGACTACTGTTAATAATCCTGACTGTTGGAATGAAATAAAATGTACAAAGGAAGTGCAAATAAATATATCCCTAACGTCCCTTAACTGCATTTAAATGCACTTTTGAAAAATCACGGAGCGGACCCTTGCCTTGGGTTAGGGGACATTAACCCTAGATCCAACAAGAAAAATACCGCTACCTCCTATTTTTTGCGGTGATCATCAGATTTTCCTAAAATAGAATAAAATAAAATAAATACCAAACAACTTCAGCTAATTCTACAACCATCGTTCGTTGCTCTCATTTTCTTAGTAAAATACCTTTCCAGGGTTGAAGTCCGGGTGTCATGAATTAGACTCCCATCGGCCATCTGTGTATTGTGTTCTGCATTGTGGGCTGCAAGCATATTTATTTTCCAGCACTATACCAAATAATTTAGTGTAGAGTAAAATGTATAAATGGATAGCGTAGACGGATACTGGAGTACTAAAGTAATTTCTCAATGTATAATGTAGTATAAAACGACTTTGACACATATGGAAACTAGCACAATTAAACACATTGCTTTCTGAACCCCCAAAACTGTGTGACGCATTCTGCTATGTAAGCTTATGTACAGTGTGAATGTGGAATTTATCGATGTAGTATAGGTGATCAAAGTGGAAGGTGATCCTGGGTAGGGGTTTGGTGCAACTCCGAAGTTTTACCTTTGGTTGCTATAAACATATTCTTAATGTTATAAGCATTTCTTTTTTTATACTCACAAAATATCCCATTTTGTAAGATTTTGGGCTCAATTCAATTCAATTCATATTCATTTATTTCAGCAATACCAATTTATTTCAGCAATATGTCGATAAGAACAGTGAAAAAGAAAAACATTTTGCTAGGACCTCCAATGGACAACTTCTAAGAGCTTATAATTAATGGAGGCCCTTACTTAAGGTAGTTTACTAATAAGCTAACATATAATATAAATAGTGGACATCATGAATCGGTCCAGGTGAAAAAAGTAAGGTGGCGTTTGAAAGGGGTATAAAATAAAGCAAACGAATTGATACAAACAATTGAGGGAAATGAGACCCAAGATGACCGATGTGACTAAAAAGGGAATCTTTAAAGACAAAAAACGTACATATAGACATAAGACTAAACAGGAGGAGAAACATAGCAGCAACACACTACACAGAACAAACAGAAAGAGTAGAAGAGAAGAAGAAGATGAGGAAAATTTGTCCAACACAATTATGCTCCAGGACGAAAAGAGGCTAGGCGGAATAGGAAGAAGTGGGCGACAGGATAAAGCAGATAGTCTAGAGTTTTAGCAAAATCGACCACTTTTCTGTGAATAGAGAAGATTTGGCGTTTCTTGGGGTTATGACAAAGTAACGGATGTTGGTATAGTGAAACTCGGAGTAACAACTACCATTCCAGCAAGTTTTCATCCATATTACGCTTTGCTTCTTATCATCGAGTATATACATATGACTTCCACAAAACGAATTGGATCTCGTTACAATAATAATAATACATTGTTATGTTTGTCAATAGTCAATTACAGTTGATCAGGTCAATTCAATCAAACCTATTTAACGATATTTTGAAAATGCATTTTACTGACAGTCAATGTACGTTGGGAGTAATTGACACTAACGGTTTTGTAACAAATTCTTATTTGTATAAAATGATTTGGATATATTTATTTAATATTGGGTTACTAGAAACAACAATCCAGGAAGATCACAGTGTATACCTCGACCTGTAGTATGTTTTTATTCTATGCCAAATTTAGGTGAGTAGGCACACATGACAAAAGGCGAACCTACTTTTCGATAATTTCTAGTTCCCAATATGAGAAGAATCCAATATTTTAAAAAGCTATTTTATGTTGTTTGACAACACAAACAAACTATGTCGGTTGCTGCACTTTCCATATCACCAAATCAAGCTATTTGTCGGGTTACGCCAATAATAAAGTGATTGTTGATGGTTCATAAAATGGAAATGAATAATTATGGTGAAATTATTGGTACAGCGGGTATTGACACAAATGTGTATCGGTAAAAGCACTATTTTGATAACTCTTTTATGTTACGTATATAAGCAGTACTGAAAAAGGACTATGTACATCATTTGAACCACTGTCTTTATACTAAGATAGATGCAATTACCAGACGTAAAAACAAGCAGTAATTGTTCATTTCGGCAATTGTTTTAGGACTGCACATTTTGAACTGACAACTAAAAAAAAATTCTAAAAGGGGGCGCCCTCCAAATCTGCATTGTCACAAATACTCATTGAAAAAAACCCTGATGTTATATACTAACTTTTTTAATAATTGAGGCCCGTATTTAAAAAATATCTTTAACAATACTTTAACTAAACTATTTATCTTTGAAGTAGTGAGGTGGATAAATAACAAATTCATTAAAATCATGAATAGATTATTTTTTGTTCAAAGTAATACAGATATGTTAGTGCAGAACGTTATTTCTATGGTATAAATTATGATACAATTTGGATGATGATAATTAACCGTGTTCCAAACATTTATCCTACCTACAGTGCGAGTATTATCTTTCGCTTAACTAAACAGTTGTTAAACACCTTCTTAAAAAGAGGGCCTATAAAGTATATTTAATGTATCAATAGAGCAATATAAGCTGACATATCGAAGTGAATCAACACTCCAACCCGTCGCAATATGAGGTACCTCGGTCGCTGGAATCTAGTGCAATAACTAGCCCTGAACTAAGGTTGGGCAAATCTATGTCAAAGGACTGTGTCGTGATCATTCAATCAGATCCAAACCCTTTCACGAGGAGATTTTGGCGTGAAGAGTTCGCTAGGCAACGGGAGATTTGACGTCCCAAAAAGAGCGGGTTATAACTTTGACGGTTTAACCCTTTGAGGCCTGTCTGTATGGCCTTTGTTTTTCCTTCTGATTATACAAGCAAGCGAAGAATATAATATATGCACCTGGTTCAGATGAACATTTCAGATATTTCTGCAGTTATTTGTTTGAATCCCCTTCACATTGTGTTATCCAAAGACAGGGCCAATTTAATCTATTGACCTCCTGCAAAATTGTGAAAGCGCCCTATAGTCGCTAGAGTTCACACAATATTCTTCAAAAAAAACAACAGAAAATGCATTCTATGATCATATTTGAATCAGTCACGCAGGACCTCGCCCCTAGGAAGAGTAGAAAGAAGGGGAAATCTCAAGAGCGGATGTTTCAAGCTTTAAAGGATGAGTATGACATAAACATCTACTATCTCTCACCTGATTTTCTGGACACTACCTGGAGGAAAACCTAGCAAGTGAAATCAAGCAACTCATGAAGGATAAGGCAATCTGGTACAAATATGTCTCAGGAGCTTCCGACGTTCCGTCTACGGACGACGACAACGACGACGGCGACGACGATGACGATGACGACGATGATGATGACGACGACGACGATGACGATGACGACGACGACGATGACGATGACGACGACGACGATGACGAAGATGATGATGATGATGATGATGATGACGATGATGATGATGATGATGATGATGACATAAATTCTTGCACAAACTTTAAAAAAAATGAAAAATTACAAATTTTATCCAAAGTCAGAATTATGAACTAGTTTTTAATACGTGAGCTTATATAGTTTGATTCAACTTAATTTACATTTCCAATTGCGTATTTGTCATAACAATAACATTATACTTACGCAGTCTACATTATTAATCAATAGTCTTCTACGAGAGAGGTGCCCTGTAAAGATGGATTTCAAGATTTGCTCTCATTTTAATGGCAATATTATGAAAATACAAGAAGATAGCTATAGGTTTGAAGAAAAGTATCCCTGAGTAAGTATTTAAATGTCTTCATGGTTTGTGCTGCTTTTGTTTTCAAAGATAACTTATTCCAGAAAGAAGGACCCTTTGAGCGAATACCTCTGAATGCAAAAACAGTTCTGTTTCTGGCATTAAAAAATCGAATGTATTTCTGGTTTATTGGCTATGAATGCTGTGCATATATGGTAACTCATTTGTTAAAATGCCAGGAAGGTTTTCGGAAACGTATCGATACATAAATAAACCAACATATATTGTATAAATATCATACACATACAAAAGTATCCAGAATAGTGGACAAGTATGAGCATTATAATGATACTGATTTCAAATATGAAATGCTTTTGTATTTTCGGCATCTTCTTGATGTTATAATGAAAGGGGTACAAAATTCCTGTAGGACTCTATGGAGATGGGACATTATACCCCTCCTTATCAAAGGGAACCAACTCTGTGCAAAATAAAAAAGCATATTTTGAATCAGTATCATTAAATACATTTTTGATATCGTCGCTGGGCAGGAAAAACCTCGTATGTAATTTGAAAGGTCAAATGCAAAACCTCATATGTGCAACTTCGGTAACATAGGAAAAACCAACCTATTGTCCAGTGTTTGGTCGAATCAAGTTGTTGGAAATGATGAGGTGATGTTTAAAGAAGTACGTAAGATCTATTTTGCGATAATTTGCAAAACGACAATATTGACAAAGAGGTCGGTTTGTCAGTGTTACCGAAAATGCATATTAGGTTTTGCTCTTAGAGGTCAAATGCACATATACGGTTTTTCCTACCCAACGACGATATCTGTTTATCACAAATCTGGGTATGGCAAACGTTGACATTTCTTGAATAAACGAATGGCCTTAGCCTATTTCCCCAAATATCTTGGAAGGGAAGCACCACACGCATGTGACCCAATTGACTTTTTTACTCCTGGTTACCTAATGAATAATTTGAGCTAATGTATATTACATCAGATTTTAGAGCAGTCAATCATTGACCGGGGATAGTATCTTACCCCTCTCCCAGGGCCACACGCAGCCGCTTGTGTCCCCGCAACATTCATATTGCAAAAGTTACATTTTTCTCTGACTTTTCACCGTGTTCAGATATTGGTATCTCGTCGTTTAATAAAAAACCTTCTGGGCTGCCGGTCTATAATTGTTTTTGCTCCACATGTCATATACTTTATCTGAAATATTTGGAAAGGCGACGCTTTTTAAAATATCAACAGGAAATCCATGTATCGCAGCTGGCACTTTAAAATATAGTAAACAATATTATTTTCTATTAATAGATCTATTCCTATCATCTGCGTTTGTGGTTTTCTCAATTAACGTTAGTTGTGCTCTGTGTATGAATTTCGCGTTATGTGTGAATACAACCAATAAAAACACTGAGTGTTTATTTTTAAACGTATTTTAATACAGAATAAACTGTAAAATCGTTCTTACCTTGTTCTGACCTAACCAAACACAATGCAAAATAAAAAAAAACAAAAAAAAAAGCAAGTTTCGAAGTGAAAAGGTCCTCAAAGGGGAATAATACACTATTTGTTTACACATGTGTGACAATTATATGAAATGATTCTCAAACAGTGACAATATTACAAAAAGTTAATTCGCTAATAAGTAGACCAAAATGACAAAGGGAACTGATAGGCGCGTTCTTGTTACCAATTATATCTTTTTCATTATGGTCTGTTTTATTCCTGTCATTTCATTGAAAGTTTTCCACGATTCCTTTATTGTGCGCGGTTGTTTATATGCTTTATGCAGGAATCAGTACAGCCTTTAGGTCGCGAGGATTGAGGCCATTTGTTTGCATGGTCACCTGCTATTGAGTTTGAAGATCGAATGTTAATCATAAGATTGTATCCGTTCTTTGATATGAACCTGTAACCTACAGGTACGTATAATAGAGTATCATTTATCGATCGCTAATCACTGCCTCTTAAAGCAACAATGCTGTCAGTTAGATTGTATTGTGCAGATTAAGAGACAAAAGCACCAAAATTATGCCAAGCATGCAAAACCACAAGTGTACTTAATCTAGCAAATTGCACCGCACTTTTTGAAACTTTTATCTGCAATAACGAACAAATCGCACTTATCTACGCGTCTATTCCACTTTTTAAATCTCGTTATCAACACATCCCATCCAAATGAAGCTACACACTCGAAAACATGCATGTAATGAAACAAATATAAAACATACTATAGAAAAAAGTGTATTACCGAAAATAATCAATTCCCTGGCACTGTCTAGTCGGTTTTATAGCCAAGCACACCAAGGGATGACGCTAATTTATTCCTTGTCATTCATTAACACCTTATCCTACTGACAGTCAATTCTAAAGGCATCATTTGTGGAGAAATAGTCTAGACGAAATATCGACCACAGTGGCTTCTTAGACTTAAAATTTGTAAGCCAACTGTGAAGATTCTTTTAACAACCTCGATATTTTTGCTTTAATGATTCGCAGTATAGTTTCCTTTTTTCAAAAGGTCGATTAAATTAAGAAAAAATATAATTTTTGAAGAAAATGGTCCAAAGGAGCAGCAATATTTCATTTTCACTTTTTGTCATAAAGCAGCTTACCTTTTCTACATAGCTGTTCATACTGTTTGGGCATGATTGAGGAAATACATGTCCTTATATCTTACATGTAAATCCTCAAGAGAAACACAAGGTCGCATTCAAAAGTACATATTTGTGAAGTGTAAACTGTCCTTAGTAATAAAACTATATACTTTCGGCAGAATGATCTTAATTTAAAAGAATTTTGTTTCTGGAACACCATGTACGACCATTTGGATTGTCTAGGTGACTTTGGGCATCTGGCCAGATTAAATCTCCCGTGATTTGTATATATTGTACGCACTCACAGACATAGTTGAGTGTAGATCATATATTTAAAAATACAAAGTGATAAAGAGCGGTGGGAGAACGTGGCATAGCGGTTAGGTTGCTTGCCTTCTCTCTGGGCGCAAATTTACCATCAAAATTCCGGGTTCGAATCCAGTGGGGTCGTTGCACTTGCTGGATTTATTCAGGTCCTAACATCATTCTGGGATTTGATTGTGGTAACCAGCTAATTGATTAAAACAGAATACCACTCTCTCCTCCATGTTCACTTGAACTTGGGTCAAATGGATCATGAAAGCATCCCGTCCTGCGGGAGGGGGCGGTAACCGTCGTTCCGCCGTGTACAGAGAGTCACCAACTGGTACATTTACCTCGCAGTCAGTGTCGAATAAGAGTAGGGTGGAACCCTTGACTGTTCCCAATCCGCCCCAGCCCTCACTACGGGCGCATGTCAGGAGCAATCCTTATCCATGGAATACAACACGCGTTCCCCGGATCAGCACACTAGTGGAATAAATCCTGACACCACCACAAGCCCATTACCAATGACTTGTGGATACGAACGAACGAACGAATAGTGAAGTTACGGACAAGGTGAAGCAAAGATGTAGAGATTTTACCCACCGGACTGGCACAAGTAGTGCTTTTCTGATGGAAAGAAATTCTGAAATGTAAACATGTTTTATTTACAAACCACTCATAATTGCCCTTATTTCTAAATCATGTCGCTTTTGTAGGCATTATACAACTCCACTAAAAGGCATAAATTGTTTGGAAAACAATAAACTCGTAGATTGTATGTTTAAAGCCCAACCTCAAACGTAGACTTTACATGCTTGAAAGTGTATTTGAATAAGTTTCCTCTTAATAACATGAATTTCCAGATGTTCTTGTCGAATACGCCAATAGTTTTTCTGTTCATTTGAATACTTGGAAGAAACATTTTAAAAAAGATTTGTGATGTACTTGCAAGACAGAAATGTCAATTTTGTCCCTTCGAGGTATTTATTCCTTCACGTACTTTGCGGTCACAAGCTGGGCAAAAGCACCTAGAAACATGTCTGCGTGGGATGTAGTCTGAAATCTGACATATATGACTGTTTTATGTATTTCTGTATACATTGCTTCCCCTCACTACATGAACTTTGCGGTCACAAGTTGGGCTAAAGCACCTAGAAACATGTCTGCATGGGATGTAGTCTAAAATCTGACACATATGATTATTTAACCGTATTTATCTAAGAAGCTATTTTGAAATATACCCAATAGGATGGTTTTATGTGACTGCCCACAGGATAACTCTGGATATATGGACCAGGGAATGTGCCATATACAAGGCCAAAGGAACGGTGTTTTTCTCTGTTAGAAGCACACCCAGAGCAACATGTGAGCTACAGGTTTTTTTGCTTTATTTTGTTCAGAAAAAAATAGGAAGCCACAATGATTAGGTTGGAACAATGACATAAATGGCTTTGCTCTTAGTAATGCCTCCATTATGTGACTTTAAAATGCACTCGTTTTCAGATATGTTAATATAGAGTGCTTGAAATACGAGAAAGATTCATTTTTCATGATTTGTACCTTGATAGGTAAAAGAGATACACGAAGACATCTTCAGGAAAAAATTGGCCCAATTTTGTTTTCGAAAGTTTGTTTTTGCATATTTGGAATACATACCAATATTTCAAATCACATCTAAATTGAATAAGCCTCAAACGCCATACTTAATATAAAGAATAATTCAGTATTTGTTGTCTTGATCGACAGAAAGTTAAACCAGCTACAGTGTCGATTACGACGGCAGGCAAGTTCAAACCAAATAAAATAAAATGCTTTATAAGAAATAAAAATATATGGCGTTACGTCTGTGTTTTCTTTTCAATTTCTTTATCCAATACATCTTCCGAAAGTTCTTGAAATGCATTCTACAACCAATCAAGTGCAAATAGAAGAAATATATTATCCGAAAATCTTGTCCCTTTAAGTTTTCTTCTAAATCAGATGACAACAATGGTCGTATCCCTCTTGTCATTAACTATCACCCCAGCAACATTCCAGTGCGGAACATCATTGTTAGAAACGTTGACATACTTCGCAAGCATCCATCCACTAAGAACATTTTCATTGATCCGCCAATCACCGCATATCGTCGTGAACGCAACATTAAAGATCGCGTTGTTCGTGCCTCTGATTCCCAACCTCCTCCTGGTACTATGGAATGTAACAGAACCGTAGGGTGCAAAACCTGTGGCTCATGTGCTTTCACGCCACTGAAATTACTGGCTCTAATGGTATTCGTCGCCACATAACTTCAACATTCACCTGCACTGTCAAAGAACTTAATCTAATGCCACTTGTCTGCCAGTATTGTCAGAAGCTGTATATTGGAGAGAACAAAAAACTTCTCTCTCTGTCCGCGTCTCTCTGCCCATCTGAGATCTAGTGAATCTAATCTCCCTAGTAGACCATTAGCCGCACATTTAACAACATAAGCAAGCACAGATGACATGCTAAGATCACCGGAATTTTGTCCACGTCCGGTAATTCTGACAAGGATCGACATTTTGCTGAAGCAAAATCTATTCTGGCTTAGGACTCAAACCCTTTACTCCTTCACTGCCATGAACATCCGCTTTGACATTTTGAAAGCATTGGATCATGTTTGACTCATGTGTCAACTTCTAAAACGTTTTTAATAACGTTTTCTCACTTCATATTGGTCGTTTTTGACACCATAGGTTGTATTATTGTTTCTTAGTAGGACTTTTTATATAGTTGTAAATCGTAAATCCTCTCTATCCCAGTTAAGGGTTACTCTAAAGTTGTACAAGCTACAAGGACATTTCAGGCACTGCTGCCCATCACCCTTTGTGCTGCTTTTGATTGTATTTCTACTACCAGTGCTACGCAGACATCTTTGACGTTTATATATATATCTACCAAAAAAACGTTCAACGTAAAAACACCAAGTTTTAAAAGAGTACGAGCCGTATCAGTTAAAAATGTTAAGATAGCACCAAGTATATATATAGATATATATATACATTTTCAATTTTTCATTTCACCCAGGCACCGTCGCGCACAATCAAAGTGGGGCCGCTGCGCATCATCGCTCGCGCTTAAGCTCCCCCTTCACGCCGCGCCCAATCTTGCGCATCGCAACTTTTTTGTCAACGGTGGAGAATGTTTCAGTTCATAACAACCTGATGAGTGTGGCGTAGCCACACGAAACAAATGTAGTGTTTCGATCATGGAATCCAAAGGGACAGCATATTTATCCTTTATACTATCTATCTAATATATACTCTATATATACTATATCTATATATATATCATATTATATACTCTCTATCTTATATATAGATATATATACTAAAATATATTAAAAAAACCCCCACAGCACCCCTGAGCCACTCGCTTACTCCGAGTTTCACCGCTAGGCGTTTCATCAGGCGAATGTCTATTACTGACACTACCACAACGCACATTTATTTTTTTTTTTTCTTTACACGACTAATCGGTTTTCCGATATTTCTTGCTGCCATGCCTACAATTAGCGATCAATTCGCTTTTCTTGTTAAGCGCTTGTTTACAGTTTCAATATTTCAAAGCTCTTTCATCCAACACAGATTGCATAACCCAGATTTTCTGGTCTGAGTGTTTGATTTTCTGATGATTTCCCAAGTGATATTATATTCTTTCCCTTCTGTCCCTAAGTTTCCATATGTGTTTAGATACTCTGTGTCTTTAGCATACTTGGCAGTGCGAATGATTTTGTATGATGTCGATACCTATCTTTAAGCTACCACCTGTTAGGCAATATATTGTTTTTTGCTCCTGATTGTTTTTCTGTATTTTACCGTAGCCTTGTAACTACAGACTTAACACGCATGTTCGCAGAGGGGGCAACGTCTTATGTTACGAACGGCAATTGCACTTTTTTTTACCTAGTTCTTCTTTTCATTTTTTTGTTGGTGCGAGTATTGTGAGATGTGATTATTGAGCCATATTTTTCATACAACTATATAAACTTGACATTGTTGTTGAAAATTTTGTGATGCTTGCTGCCCTTCGGAAAATGCTTTTCATAGACGGAGGAATGTTTTTCCTACATTAGATTTTACATACGCTATCTGGCGTTAAACCAAATAAGTTCTTCTTTTGCGATTCTTTTTTGCGTCTCTTCTGGGTTCTGTTTGCTGTTCCTGTGTGCTGCTTCCATCCGTCTGGCACTGTCTTCATTGTTGTATCGTTTCCTATATCCACTGTCCTTGAGAGCTCGGTTTTATTCACTGATGTTTCCTCAAAATCTTGCGGTTAGAGGAGAGTTTCAGAGAGATCCCTTTTTCCACTGCTTTAGGGATGTTCCTTACTATAGATGGGGGGTGTGTTGAGTTGAGCGTTTCACATATAACTGGTTTGTCGTTGGGTTTTTCTGTATGGTTTATGTTCCAGTTTTGCCAAATTCAGGGTTTATGTCCCGGAAGTCTACTGATTTGAGATTAGTGTCGGTGGTGATTCTTAGTCCAAAGGATTTGAAGATCTTTGCGATGTGCTTTCGTATACGTTCCGCTTGGTTTTCCCGGAGCAATTTTCGGAACTGCTAGTCCATCATCCCTATATAGGCCGATACTAAAGGCCTTGAACCTCTCTTGAAATATTGAACTGTAAACAAGCGCTTAACAAGAAAAGCGAATTGATCGCTAACTTGTAGGCATGGCAGCAATATCGGAAAACCGATATCGGGAAAGAAAAATAACTGTGCGTTTGTGGTAGTGTCAGTAATTATCATTCGCCTGATGAACGCCTAACGTGAAACTCGGAGTAGCGATTAGCTCCGTGTTGTGGTTCATATATTTATTTACAGCTCGACAGCCTGGTTATTGCGCACTCTCAAGCGTATACCGACACCTTTATATTATATATAATTCTATATCTATATATAATATATATCTATAATATAATTATAGTAATTATATGATAGATATATGATATATTAATATATATATATATATATTACATATATATAAATTTAACAAAGTATCAACCTCTGGAAAGGCAACCGTTACTCTGGGTTTCATGGCCTATAAAAAAACCCCCTCTGAGTTTCACGGCATACCCTGAAGATCGGATACCCTGGTGATCGTAAGTTCGGTAATGCCGTGCAACTCAGAGTACGGTGCCTTCCAGAGGTCTATCTTTGTAAATGTATTTTAACGCTCTCTAGAATGGGATTGAGCACTTCTTAATTCCAAAGATAGGTCACCTGTAAATAATTGTTTCTATCACTGTTATCTATTATAGTAATATATCCTATATATATAAGATATATATATAATATATATTATATATATATATATATATATATAAATCGAACCCCCCCCAACGTGGAAAACATTTTTACATTACATGTTGAGATTGCTTTGGAATTTAATAGTAACTGTCAAAATAAAACACCAATTATCAAATGGTCGTTTTAAATGAACCCGTTTTTGATGGGGGACGGGAACGTTTCTAAATGTTTGGTGGGTGAAATATTCATATTCACAAATGATAGCTTTGACATCGGACTCCATCCTAAACCAAGATGTAAGAATCATTTTGATCTCTAGCGGCACAATACTCTACCTTTCTGGAAGGTTGAGGTGTACGTTTATATTTATGCTTCAACCTTTGGAAATATTTAAGAAGACACTCCAACCTATATTTGGACAACCATATAGCTTTTAATTTTCATTCTACACACTAAAGATTGTCGATATATCAATATTTATCAGTTCTTTAAAAATCTTATTTAGGTATGTATCAACTTCTTACAAATTCCGCCTGAACCTATTTTTTACTTGACATAATCGATGACTGCTCAAGACGGCCCTTTTTCCCGGCTACTGTTATAAATGAGCCTCTTTCTCCTGTATTATATGGTCATATATGGCGACCCTTCTATATTTACTATGTAAAGAGGGAGACTGGGGGGCCCCTCTCGTCATTTCCTTTGCCCCCTTTATCGCATTATCAAGTCAACATCAACCCGATTTATCGCCACCGCTCCCTGATTTAATTCATGTCTTTCTATTTCCTCTGAAAATAGCAGACGAGCCTGTAGCCCATTGCGTTTCTGTTTCTTTTGCAAAAAGACGAGACCGTTTTCTTTGACCTGACGGACTACTGTTCCATATCCATTGAATTTTCCTGTGGGCCAGGCAAGTAAAAGCTTCCTATTGGATAGATGCGGAATGCTTTAACTAACATAAATACTAACAATGTCCTATGTGTTGTCATATTATAGACTACATCCCAGCAAAACATGTTTCTAGGTGTTTTTTCTCTTTGTGACGGCAACTACACTACATGTATGTACTGCACTCATAAAAAATTACAGCGTAATTTAGCAGTAAAATAACTGTAAAAAACTTACAGTATTGGACTGTAATTTGGAAATACAAGCAAATACTGTAATTTTATGTTTCAGTTTCCAGCCTATAATGACTCAATTTAAAAGTGGACCTTTAATTCGAATTATCATGAGCAATCACATTATTATACACAACATTAATGAATTTTCATTATACGATTAAGTACTAAAATTGAAGAAAAAATACTGTAATTTTACCAGGAAAATACTGGCAGCAATTCTGCCAACAAAATCCCGTAAATTACAGGTTTTCAGGTTTTCGTTAAATTTACTGTATATTTTACAAGTTGGAATGTAATATATTTTACAACAACTGTAAATTTTACAGTATATTCACCGTAAAAAAAAAAACACAGGTTGATAGGCTACAAGTTAGGGTGTTCGTCCAGTGCTCTTTTATTCTCCACACATTTACATCTTATAATATAATATAATATTAAAAAAAAAATTTTTTATATGTTTTTGATAAATAAAATTATTTTTTACAGTATACGTAATTAATTACGGTAATTTGTTGCAGAATTGCTGCCAGGGGAAAAAAAATGTTCCTGTAAAATTTACAGTATTTTTTTATAGTGTGGAGGGTATACTTATCCTCCAAGGAACACAAACGGCACTTTCTCTCGTCCAAAATTTGTCGGCAAATCTCTTTAAATGCTATCAATATATTATGTCCACAGCACAATTGCGTAATAGAAATCACTGACTCATTCGACCACGACATCTGATGTGTATGTTATTGTCAGAAAACTAATTCAAAGAAATTTGAACACTTTGTGCAGTGTGACGGAATAATAATGTGCACTTATATCTCTGGGAATAGAGGAAACGTTTTCAAACTCTTTATAAAATTCGGTCGACATGCGATATACTCCCTTTGGCATGCTCAAGTTTCTGTATTTCGATGTTGATAAATCTCGAAATTATTACTATATATTTCTTACTGGGGAAAGGCAGTAGTTAGGGAAAAAGTTTTTTTTTTTTTAAAAATCACATCTCAAGAAAGGATTAATGCCCTTTATATTCAAGGCCGCTTCAATATTTTAATCTTCACAGATTCCTTGACATTATAAAAGGGAACTTAGTTTTACAATTTAACATTTAAAACACCGGAGTTTGGTCTCAGGAACGACAGCAGAAGTTCAATTTTTTATTCGCAAAGTAGAAGAAAAAACGCTGAAATGGCGAAATGTTGCTGTTTATGATCCATTTTTTCATTTAGGAGGAGCTCTAGAGAAACCTATAATGGGTTGAAGATAGTGTGCTAGGTTTTTTCTAAAAACTGAGACTTTTCTAGTCCTTAATTGTTTTATATAGAAGGATATGACACCAAATATTCATGTCTATTATGATATTATATTATGCACTTAAAGGGGGTCTCACAAATGTGTACTAGGCCATATGCAACAAAAAAGCTTGGTAAGGATTATATAACAAAACTTTGTTCAATACTGTATCAATAATGTATTTGTGATGTCATGCCCGAGTGAATGGTAGCATGCATCATATTCCTTTGTGAATTGCAGTTAAGTATCTGTAACAAAATCCAGATGCTAACTTCCGATTTTTAGTGAAAATGACACAATATTCATGTCTATTATGATAATTATTATGCCCTTAAAGGGGGGTCTCCCAAAATGTGTACTACGGCCATATGCAACAAAAAAGCTTGGTAAGATTATATAACTTTTTCAATATGTATCAATAATGTATTGTGATGTCCTTGCCCTAGTGAATGGTAGCAGTGCCATCATATTCCGTGTGAATTGCACGAAAATTCTGTAACAAAAATAAGATCTAACTCCGATCTTTGTGGAAAATTACAGAATTTGAAACTTCTTATATTTTTTTAGGTATGTGGATTTGATTGCATTAAGTGGTATGCTTGTATATGGCCTCAATGTAGTTTCTTGCGAGACCCCCACTTCAAGATTTCATTTTGTTTTCACTGAACATTTAAGAATGTGATTTGTTTACTCGCGATGTGACCAGGTTTTAATCAGATAATCAGGGCCCGTACTTCGGATTTATTTTGAGGGGTCGGGACAGTCGAAATTGGACCTTTTTTCAAAAAAGTGGGACTTTTTGTTAAAAAGTGGACCTTTTGTGCTAAAAGTGGACCCAACCCCCTAAAAGGGTCCTTTTTTTACCTTTTGAACATATCATCACCAAAAAGTGGACTTTTTTTGTAAAAAATTCTCTAATTGTGGACTTGTTTCTTATCACAACTCAGTCAAATAGTAGACCTTTTGCCCTGTTTTGTAATTTCTGGGGGGGGGGGGGCGACCGCACCCCCCCGCGGACGGGCCTGCAGATAATGTTGATGTAATGAAATGGGATGAGGTCAAAATACGGAAACATTTTGATCACTGAGGACTATTGTTACCCAGGGAGCCCAAAGTATTTTTTGGCATAACGGAAAAAAAATAAAAAAAATAAAAAATTGAAAATTAATAAAATACGAACTTCGACATGTTACAAATTGAAATCTGGTTTCTCGCCGAGAAACCTTTCTCGCTGGGAAAATGCGTCGCAAAAGTATATCGTTAGTCGTAAAACTGGTAAAAATGTAGGTTGCGGAATCCCAGGACCTCTCCTGGTCCCTAAGTGTTATTTATTTAATTTGAATATATCCGATAGAATTTTACTTTTACTTCATTTTGTTGTTATATAAAGTAAAAAGCAAGGAACGGATATTATCTCCTAATCATGTCACAGACCTTTAAATGTGATAACATGGTCTCTTTTTACCCTTATCTGCCAAGGCTAGACGAAACCTCACTGAGTCATAACTAATGTAACATAACCTCTCCAGTGGAAAGAAACATTGTAAATTTCATGAGATCATATTTGGATTTAATTGAAAGTATTCCGATATTCATTCTCATGTTTCTGGCCAACTGCATTGAAATGAATAATTCTAACATTGCTCGTTTACCGTTTATACTAACAAGAATTTGAAGGTTGAATGGCAACAGCAAGACCGTTCGACACCCACCCGACTCATATACAGCACTCAGAGACCCACAGGCACAACCCTCCTGCCCCTCCCCCATACACGCAATGACTTACAGATTTGAAAGAGGTGCGATTAAAATGTTTCGTTCAGTTTCTTAGGACACACTTTATTATATAAAATTTTCTTATTCATCTAGGTGGACAGAAATTAAGGCATCAGATGGTGATGAACTGTATAACCACCTCTCATGCACGCGTTTATGTACAATTGATATATCACGGACACAAACACTATATTTAAGGATTTGCACGAATCTGGATTTGAGTTAATCTTTGATCCACCTAATTCTAAGACACTACGGTTTGACGATATTTTGTAGGAGATAAGCGGTTCAAATTTGAATTCTTTTACAGGGACCAGTAGCATAATACAACGAATATTAACTGGTACCATTCTTCTTTAAGTGTATGGGGTCTACGCGAACCAAATTTGTTTTTCGCAGCCCATGTTTTAACCCTTAAATTTGTTTTGCCCAAGATTTTTATAATTGCCCTAATGGAATGTGTAATATAGTGGGTGGGTGTCTGACAGTGTCTTGCCTAATCCAGTTGCGCATATTTTTGGTGGAAAAATACTTTGAAATTGACCACGGCGTTTTCATGCTTAATCAGCATAAGCATTTTGGTGGCGCTATTCAAAATTTGTTTTGCCCCTTAAATCGTAGTGGAGTAACTTTTTATTTCAGCAATGTAAATGGATTTATGTTTTCCTATTATGAGCCGAATTTTATGGAAAAAGTCCTTCGGAAAAGTGATTTAAAAAATGGCGGAAAATTTTGGTCGCAACATAAAAATCAATATTTGTCCGCTATTTTTCCTCAGGCTGTTTACATGGTTGTTTGATGTACCCCATCAATGACAGGAGTTTTGTTTTTAAAAAAATCAAAGGCGAAGTGCTTTCAGATGGGGACCCACTTAGCCCCGTCCCATCTTATACACCAACATGAGCGCAGAATACCTTATACACATATCAGAATAAAAATAATCAATTAAGAATTTTCGTTTTCAGCATAAAATCGAATTTTGGACATTCTGACGTGTTGGTGATTTCAGATAAACACAACGATATGAATAAAATCTGTCCACCCACCTGCATTTTGATATATGTGATTAGCAAATCAGAAACGATATAGGAAATTAGGTAGCGCGTTTTCGCGTTTACAGGGTTTGTCTTTTTAATACCTAAGTTTTACTTGTCTTAACTCGAAATTATTTCTGCTGATAGGCTGTTTTGTAAAATGTCAACAAAGTTGAAGCTCGGTTAATGGATGAGGCTATGGATCGTGAAGCCCCTTTAAATTTCCCACAGGATCATCCGTCATCCTGATATTAAACACACCTTGCAACGGTTAGAATTACATTAATTACATAGACATTGTGAGGTACATTTAATAATTATGCCCAGGATGTATCTGGTTTCTTTGTAAAAAAGTCTTAGTCCAAAGTGAAAAACATTCGCTGCGTCGAAGTAGGTGAGGAAATATCAAGGTGCATTGGCAAGGTCAGTGCTGCTTTCCGACGTCTGTATAAGATTTGGAAAAACAAAAAGATCAGCTTGAATACAAACCTCAAAGTCTACAATAGTAATGTCATTTCAATCTTGCTTTATGCCGTTGAACCCTAACAGTTGAAGAAGACGCAGATACGAAAATTGGATGCCTTCGATGGCCAATGTCTCTGCAACATCTTAGGTATCAATTGGTCAGATTATGTCACAAATATAGATGTCCGAGGAAGAACAAATCAACCATGTGTACGTATCTGGCATATTCCGGAGTCGAAGGCTAAATTGGCTTGGTAATATCCATCGACTGCCTGAGAGCCTCATAGTTCATCAAGAAGCGACCAAGTGGACACCTGAAGGAAGATGGTTGAAAGGCAGGAGATTACATGGCAGAACAATATTGGGAGGGACCTTGCAGACACAGGCCTTAATTAGGATGATTCTTGCGTACTGAGTGCATACAGACAGCAACCCGTGGAAAACTTCCCTCGCCTCATGTACCAGTGGGCACGGGAGTATCTAAGTCTAAGCTAGTTAGGGGTGCAACAGAAGAGGCTTTACCTTTCACTAAACAAAACAAGAAAAAAAGTCACCAAAATAGTTATGTAATAATGTGAAAGAGATGTCAGAATCAATATTAAAATACAAATATTTGAGAATTCTGATGCAAACAAAATTATATTGTACAAAGATATGAGGTAACGTGGAACACACCATTGACCGAGAAATCATTGACCTTCTTGCCAAGACATTGCTGCCGTCTCAAATTCTTCTCCGCCACCCACACGCATCCCCTGACTTTGTTATCAGTGCTTACGCACTATTAACAGAATATACCACAAAATGTAAGGTTCATTACGTACACTGTTAAAAATTTCCGTAAATTAAGAAAACAGATTTTCCGTAAATTTACGGAAAATCTGTTTGAGAAAACAATAACAATAAAAAAACAAAAACATAAAAAATTTTAATTTACGGAAATATTTCAAAAATTTCTGGCAGCAATATTTCCGGACTTTTTTTTTGGTTCCGTAATTTTAAATTACGGAAAAATTCTGTTAAAATACACATTTTTTTCCGTAATATGAGACAAATTTCTGTAAAATTACTGTCAAGTTCCGTTAATTGACAGAAATTTCTGTAAATTTACCCTAAAAATGTCTGGAAATACTGCTGCCAGAAATTTCCGTAAATTTACGTAAATTTTTTTAACAGTGTATTTAGGGTTTAAAATTGTTTTTGTTACTGTTCTGGTAGCTTATTGTAACTTTCTGTCGTAACTGTACAATGTATACAATATTTTCTTAAATTTCAATTGAGTACTAAATAAAATATTGGTCATGTTAATGTATGACAGAACAGTTCAATGTTTAGCTTTGTACTTCATGATATACCTAGTGGGGGACTGTGGTGCACAGATCTCGTGAGAGTGTGCAAATCTGGAAATAATTGTGAATTTTGGTACACAAGTACTGATGTATTGATAATAAAAAAAATGATGGAAGCACTTTCCACACCCCTTTCATGGCCTCCAGTTTGGATTTCACGGTTACGCTGGGGTAGAAATTTTAAAACGCTCCGATTGTGTTAAAGGCTGACTCAGAAATTTCGAAATATAATTATTTTGAGTAGAAGTTAAAAAGCGACGCTTTCAAAACATCAACAGGAAATCCAAATTCATCGCAGCTGACACTTTAAAAAATATAGTAAATAATATTATCCTCTATTAATAGATATATGCTTATCATATGCGCTTGTAGTTTATCTCAATTAACGTTAGTTGTGCCGTGTGTGTGAATTTTGCGTTATGTGTGAATACAGCAAAAAAAAAAAAAACAGTTGAGGGTTTATTTATACTACGTATTTTAAAGGTGCATTTCGTGATTCCAGCACCTTCTGTTTGATTCATTAGGTATTACTAGGTATCCTTGAGAAAGCTTATTCACAAAATTTTAGTTGATTCCGACCCTGTGGTTTTGTGTTAGGGGCAAATGTTTGTTTTCCACTATCCCATAGGCTACTATACTGGGATTTAATATACAAAATTGCGAATTTCTTACAGATACGACCGAATTTGCAAGTAAGATTACGTACAGATGATATAAAAATCTGAACTTTTTTAGGTAAGTCGGGGCGACGAGTAATCACGAAATGCCCCTTTTAATACAGAATTAACTGTAAAGTCGTCCTTACTTTGTTCTAACCTAACCAAACACCCAAAATCAAACAAACGTCAAGTTTCGATGAGAAAATATCCTCACATGGAAGTAATACGCCATTTGTTTTTACATATGTGATAAATTATGTTGAAATGATTCTTAACAGTGACAGTATTACAAAAAGCTAATTCGCTAATAAGTAGACCAAAAATGACAAAGGGAACTGATAAGCGCGTTCTTGTTACCAATTATATCCTTTTTCTATTACGGTCTTTTTTCATTCCTGTCATTTCATTGAAAGTTTTTAACGATTCCATTTATTTTGCGAGGTTGTATATATGCTTTATGCAGGAAATCAGTACAGCCTTTAGGTCGCGAGGATTGAGACCATTTGTTTGCATGGCCCACCTGCTATTGAGTTTGAAGATCGAATGTTAATCATAATATTGTATCCGTTCTTTTGATACGAACCAGTAACCTACAGGTACGTAGAAGAGAGTACCATTTATCGATCACTAATCACTGCCTCTTAAAGCAAAAATGATGTTAGTTAGATTGTATTGTGCAGATTAAAAGACAAAAGCACCAAAATTACGCCAAGCATATAGGTTGCACACCACCAAATTAATTGCCATTGGTTTATGTACAAAATAGCCCTAATTAAAACGTAAATTTCTCATTAACGAAGCGACTCAGTTGCTTAAATTATGCACTACCTTGGGCTACTAGACCTCTGTATCCCATTCAGCAAGAAGAATCCATAAGTTGACCACGGATTTTTCGAGCTACTGAAGCATGAAGACAACGATGAGTTCCGATCCCCTCTGAAACTGTGGCTTCTAGTCAAAATATTCCTATGGGATGGGTGCAAAATTAGTACTGTTATTACTCAGTAGTAAGCCTCACACACCGTTTTGTCTTGGTATTGTGCTGATTGTTATCTTTAAAATAATTTCTAACACAAAATATGCCCCAGGAAGTTCCAAGTTCTACTATTTTTCAATTTTAATTTAACCGTCACTTTTTTTTACCTTTTTCCACAAACACCTTTCGGCCAGAGGGTGCCAGACCAGATCTATTTAGTGGTGTGGAATCTGCAAAACCATAAGTGTACTTAATCTAGCAAATTGCACATACATAGACATGACAATTATGATAATCATCGAACATTACATTTACTGAGTTAACTCAGGGTAAATCATGAAATTAATTATACCGCACCTTTTGAAGCTTATATCTGCAATAACGAACGAATCGCACTTATCTACGCGTCTACTCAACTTTTTAAATCTCGGTATCAACACATTACAACATGCATGTAATGAAACAAATATAAATCAAACTATGGTTAAATAGTTTCCATTTCTAACAAGTTTTAGACAACAACATCGTTGCAATGTATTATTTGCAGACTATAGAAAAAAAGTGTATTACCGAAAATAATCAATTCTATGGCACTGTCTAGTCGGTTTTATAGCCAAGCAAACCAAGGGATGACGCTAATTTAGTACTTTTCATTCATTAACACCTTATCCTACTGACAGCCAATTCTAAAGGCATCATTTGTGGAGAAATTAGTCTAGACTAAAATATCGACCGCGTGCTTCTGAAACTGTGAAGATTCTTTTAACAACCTCGATATTGTTGTTTTAATGATTCGCAGTATATTTTAACTTTTTTTCAAAAGGTCGATTAAATAATAAAAATATAATTTTTGAAAGAAAATGGTCCAAAGAAGCACAATATTTCAGTTTCACTTTTTGTCAGTAAAGCAGCTTATCTTTTCTACCATAGCTGTTCATATTGTTTGGCAAGACTGCGCAAATACATGTCCTTATATCTTACTTGTTAAAATTTTCAAGAGAAACACAAGATCGCATTCAAAAGTACATTGTTGGTGAATTACTAAACTGCCTAAGTAATAAAACTATATATTTCGGCAGAAATGATCTTAATTACGAGTTTTGTTTCTGGATACCATGTACAACCATTTGGATTGTCTAGCTGATTTTGAGCATCTGGCAAGACTTACTAATTCTCCAGTGATTTGTATATAGTTGTACGCAATCACAGAAATGGTGAAGATACGGACAAGGTGAAGCAAAGATGAAGAGATTACACACACAAATATTGTTTTTCTGGATGAAAAAAGAGATATTTCAGATAATTCTGAAATGTAAACATTGTAATTTATTTACAACACTCATACATTGCCTTATTTCATAAATCCCGTCGCTTTGGAGGTATTATACAAACTGAACTTGAAAGACAAAGTATGATTTGGAAAACAATAAAACTAGGTTAGATTGTATGTTTACCCAACCTCAAAAGTAGATTCTAAACTTTACAATGCTTCAAGTGTATTTGAATAGGTTTCCTCTTTATAACATGAATTTCAGATGTTCTTGTCGAATACGCCAATAGTTTTCTGTTCATTTGATATACTATGAAGATAACATTTTAAAAAGATTTGTGATATATTTGCAAGACGGAAAATGTCACTTTTGTCCCTTCGAGGTAAATTGAGTCCTTCACTACTTTGCAGTCACAAGCTGGGCAAAAGCACCTAGAAACATGTCTGCGTGGGATGTAGTCTGAAATCTGACATATATGACTGTTTTATGTATTTCTGTATATATGCTTCCCTTCACTACATGAACTTTGCGGTCACACTTTGGGTAAAGTACCTGGAAACATGTCTACGTTGGATGTAGTCTAAAATCTGACACACATGATTATTTAACCGTATTTATCTAAGAAGCTATTTTGAAATGTGCCCAATAGGATGGTTTTATGTAACTGCCCACGGGATAACTCTGGATATTTGGAACAGGGAATGTGCCATATACAAGGTCAAAGAAAAGGTTATTTTTTTCTCTCTGCTAGAAACACACCCAGAGCTACAGGTTTTTTATTGCTTTATTTTGTTCAGAAAAAAATATGAAGCCACAATGAATTTAGGTCGGAACAATGGCATAAATGGCGTTGCTCTTAGTAATGCCTCCATTATGTGACTTTAAAATGCACTCGTTTTCAGATATGTAAATATAGATTGTTTTGAAATACGAGAAAGATTTATTTCTCATTGTTTGTACCTTGATAGGTAAAAGAGATACACGAAGACAGTTTCAGGAAAAAAAATCAGCCCAATTTTGTTTTTCGAAAGTTTGTTTTTGCATATTTGGAATACATACCAATATTTCAAATCACATCTAAAGTGAATTAGCCTATAACGCCATACTTACGTAATATAAATATAGTATTTTTGTCTTGATCGACAGAAAGTTAAACCAGCTACAGTGTCGATTACGACAGCAGGCAAGTTCAAACCAAATAAAATCAAATGCTATATAAAGAAATAAAAATATATGGCTTTACGTTTATGTTTTCTGTTCAACTTCTTTATCCAATAAGCCTTCGGAAAGTTCTTGGGCGGTATTCTACAACCAACCAAGTGCAAATTTAGAAGAAATGTATCATCCGAAAATCTCGTTGAGTCCCTTTAAGTTTGATTTTTTTCTAGATTTAACCTAACTTTTAAATTGCCACATCACTTAATATTAAAAAAATAAAAAATAAACATCGAATGAACACAAAACCCCAAAAGACGTTTTACATACAATTTTGAGGTTGCCTTGGAATTTAAAAGTAACTTTCAAAGAAAAAACTCAAATATCTAAATGGATGTTTAAAATGAACCTTTTTTTTTGGGGGGGGGGGGGGGGGGGCAACGTTGCTGAATGTTTGTGGGACTGCAATATTCACATTGAATCAAAGGCATAGATTGACTCAGACTCCAATCCTAAACCAAGAATGTAAGAATTCATTTGTACCCAGTTTGATCTCTAGCGCAAAATACTCAATCTTTCCAAAGTGAGGTCTACGCTATATTTGTCTTCAGCCTTTGAAAAATTTAGAAGACACTCCAATCTATACTTGGACACCGAATCACTTTATTTTCTTCTACAAACTAAAGATAGTCCGGATATATCAATTATCAACTTCTTTAAATCTTATTTTAGGTTATGTATCAACTTCTTACAAATTCAGCCTGAACCTATTTTTACATGACATAAGCGATGAATGATCAAGACGTCCTTTTTTCCCTGCGAGCTCGCATAAAATAAGCCCCTTTCTCCTGTATTATATATGGAGGACATTCTATATTTACATATGTGAAAACTTGCGCCGTATTATGGCACACGTGATCGCATTATCAGTCAATCATCAACCCGAATTTATCCCATCGCTCTTATTTATTAATGTCTTTCTAATTTCCTCTAAAAATAGCAACGACCGTAGCCCTTTGGTTCTTGCAAAAAATACGACCTTTTTCTTTGACCTGACTGAGCTAACTGTTCCATATCCATTGCATTTTCTGTGGGCCAGCAAGTAAAAACTTCCTATTGGATAGATTGCGGAATTACTTTACTACATAAATACATAACAATGTCATATGTGTCAGATTATAGACTACATCCATCCCCCGCAAACACTTTTCGTCGTGTTTTTTCTTCCTCTTTGAGACGGCAAACTATATGTAGTACTGGGAGGGTATACTTTCTCAAGGAACACAACGTCACGTTCTCTCGTCCAAAATTTGTCGCAAATCGTTTAAATGCTATCAAGAATATTATGTCTCACCGCACAACTGCGTAGGAATCACTGACTCATTCGACCACGACATCTGATGTGTATGTTATTGTCAGAAAACTAATTCAAAGAAATTTGAACACATTTGTGCAGTTGACTATCATAAGTTGCAATTATTCTCGTGGAATAGAGGAAACGTTTTCAACTCTTTATAAAAATGCGGTCGACATGCGATAATATCCCTTTGGCATGCTCAGTTCTGTATTTCGATGTTCATAATATTCAGAAAATTATTACTATATATGTCTTACTGGGGAAAGGCAGTAGTTAGGGGAAATCGTTTTCAAAAAAAAAATATTCTTTTCATATCTCAAGAAGGATTAATACCGGTTATTCAAACCAGCTTTTAATATTTAATCTCACAGATTTCTTGACATTATAAAAAATTTAATTTTAAAATTTCAACACCTGAGTTTGTTCTCAGGATACAAAAATCATGAAATTCAATTTTTAATTCTCAAAGTAAAAGAATAGCGCGATAAAATGGCGAAATGTCGCTGCTAATGATCCTTTCTTTTCTTCTTTCTTCAAAAAGGCGCTCTAGAGAAACTTCTCCATTGGTTGAGGTAGTTTGCGACTTTTTGGTTTTTAAAAATTGAGGACTTTTTTAGCTTCCTTGATTTTATGTAGGATATGAAACCAAATATTCATGTTCTATTATGATTGCACTTTCCTCTTAAAGTGGGGGTTCACAAAAATGTATATTGAGGCCATTTGCAACCACATGCTTTATACAATCATATCCACATCCTTAAAAATCATTAAAAGTTTAGATTTTCAATCAAAATCAGAAATTTCATCAAGAATTTAACTAATCCGGGCTAAATATTTTGATGCTAGTAAATTTTCACCAACAAAAAACCTTGATCAGGATTATATAACTTTGTTCAATTGTTCTAACCGGTTCAGTGATTTAAATTCATCCTCTAGTCCCACTCTGCTCAAATCAATAATGTATTGTGATGTCTTTGCCCTAGTGAATGATAGCAGTGGCATCATATTCCTTTGTGAAATTCCAAGTAAAATTATCTGTAACAAAAATACAGAAGCTAGCTTCCGACCTTTAGTGAAAATTAAACTTCTAATTATTTTTAGGTATGTAGATTTGATTGCATTAAGTGTGTGCTTGTATATGGCCTCAATTTTTTTTGGCGAGACCCCCACTTTAAGGTTTCATTTTGTTTCTACTGTACGTTTAAGAAATGTGAATTGTTTACTCGCGATGTGAACCGGTTTTACAAATCAGATAATGTTGATGTAACGAAATTGTGATGAGGACAAAACACGGAAAACATTTTGATCACTGAGGACTATTGTTACCCGGGGAGGCCCAAATATTTTGGCAATAACCGAAAAGGTTGTTTTTGTGGTCTTAAAAATTGAAAATTAGTAAAATACGAACAACTTCGACATATTACAAATTTGAAAATCTTGTTTTCTCGCCCCGAACCCTGGTTACAAAAATATTGTTACAAATGAGTTGCAGAAAGTATATCGTTACCGTAAACTGGTAAAATGTAGGTTGCGATAATCTCAGGAACTCTCCTTGTCCACTAAAGTGTTAATAATTTAATTTGATTATACCGATAGATGTAACTTTTTACTTTACTCTATAAAAAGATAGCAAACGCATGAAGGTTTATAGAGCCTAGCATGTCACCAGACCTTATTATAATGTGAATAACCTGTCTCTTTTAAACCCATTACCTGACAGGCAAGACGAACTCTCCGAGTCTAACCATGTACATAGCATCTCCAGTGGAAAGAAACATGTAAATTTTCATGATATCAATATTTTGGATTAATTGAAAGTATTTCCGAATATTCTCTCATGTTTCTGGCTGGCCAACTGCATTGAAATGATAATTTTAAACATGGCTCGTTTAACACGTTTATGCTAAAAAGAATTTGAAGGTTAATGACAACAGCAAGACACTATCAGACACCCACCCATTCATATACACACTCAGAGACACACAGGCACAACCCTCCTGCCCCTCCCAGACACACAACGACTTACAGATTTGATAGAGGTGCGATTTAAATGTTTCGTTCAGTTCTGCCTGGGACACACTTTATTATATAAAACTTATCTTATTCATCTAGGTGGACAGAGATTAATTAAAGGCAATCAGCTGGTGATTGAACATGTAATCACCACCTTGTCATGACAGCGTTTTTTTACAATTGATATATCACGGACACAAACACTATATTTAAGGATTTGCACGAATCTGGATATGAGTTAATCTTTGATCACCTAATTTAAGACAACTAAGAGTTGTACCGATCTTTCATAGGAGATGAGCAGCAAATTTTATTCTTTACACCAGTAGCATAATACAATGAATATCAACTGATACCATTCTTAAGTATATGGGGTTCTGCGGCGAACCAAGAATTTGTTTTTCGCCGGCCATGTTTTAACCCTAAATTATGTTTGCCCAAGATTTTATATGATTGCCTAAATAACAGTTGCGCATATTTTGGTGGAAACATACTCAAATTGACCATGGCGTTTTTATGCTAATTAGCATAAGCATTTTGGTGGCGCTATTCAAAATTTGTTTTGCCCCTTCAATCGTAGTGGAGTAACTTTTTATTTCAGCAATGTAAATGGATTTATGTTTTCCTATTATGAGCCGAATTTTATGGAAAAAGTCCTTCGGAAAAGTGATTAAAAAATTGCGGAAAATTTTGGTCGCAACATAAAAATCACTATTTGCCCGCCATTTTTCCTCAGCCTGTGACATGGTCGTGTTGATGTACCCCATCAATGACCGGAGTTTTGTTTTAAAAAAAAAAATCAACGGCGAAGTGTTTTCAGAGGGGGACCCACTTAGCCCCCTCCCATCTTATACACCAACAGGAGCGCAGAATACCTTATATACATATCAGAATAAAAATAATCAATTAAGAATTTTAGTTTTCAGCATAAAATCGAATTTTGGACATTCTGGCGTGTTGGTGATTTCAGATAAACACAACGATATGAATAAAATTTGTCCACCCACATGCATTTTGAATATAGGTAATTAGCAAATCAGAAACGATATATGAAATTAGGTAGCGCGTTTTCGCGTTTACCGGATTTGTCTCTTCAATACCTAAGTTTTACTAGTCTTAACTCGAAATTATTTCTGCTGATAGGCTATTTTGTATAATGTCAACAAAGTTGAAGCTCGGTTAATGGATGAGGCTATGGATCGTGAAGCCCCTTTAAATTTCCCACAGGATCATCCGTCATCCTGATATTAAACACACCTTGCAACGGTTAGAATTACATCAACTACATAGACATTGTGAGGTACATTTAATAATTATGCCTGAGATGTATCTGGTTTCTTTGTAAAAAAAGTCTTAGTCCAAATTGAAAAACATTCGCTGCGTCGAAGTAGGTGACAAAATATCAACTTTCCGACGTCTGTCTAAGATTTGGAAAAACAAAAAGATCAGCTTGACTACAAACCTCAAAGTCTACAATAGTAATGTCATTTCAATCTTGCTTTATGCCGTTGAACCCTAACAGTTGAAGAAGATGCAAATTGATGCCTTCGATGGCCAATGTCTCCGCAACATCTTGGGTACCAAATTGTCAGATTATATCACAAACATAGATGTCCAAGGAAGATGTCACAAACATAGATGTCCGAGGAAGAACAAATCAACCAAGTATATCTCGCATCCTCTGGACTCGAAGGCTAAACTGGCATAGCAGTATCCATCGACTGCCTGAAAGCCGCATAGTCCATCAAGTAGCGACCAAGTGGACCCTTCAAGGAAGACCATTGAGAGGAAGGCAGGAGATTACATGGCAGAACACTATTGAGAGGGACCTTGCAGACAGGCAGTAACCCGTGGAAAGCCTCCATCATCCCATCTACCAGTAGGCACGGGAACATCAAAGTTTATAAGTCTAAGCTAAGAAGGGGTTTAACAAGATAGGCTTTACCATTCACTAACAAGAAAAGACACACATATACACAAATACCAACAAAAACAAAACAAGAAAAAATCCACAAAATCACTATATGATAATGTGTAAGAGAAGTCGGATTCAATATTAACACTTAACTGCATAGGGGGGGGGGGTTCCTAGGTACCCATTTTTAGTTTTTCAGCCGGCGATTTTTAACGCTGCAATATATTTGGTTTTATATTTTTTTTATTTGTCTAACTTTTACTTGCGCTTGCATTGGTGCAAAAAAATTGAAATCCATCGCGTCGTTTTTGTGTTAATTAGCATGGGTCCCTAGGAGCCCCCCCCCCTTATGCACTAACGGAAGTGCCCATGACAAAAATGAAAAATCTTATTAGAGTTACTGTGATTCTGATTTTCATAATGCATACACCTAGTGACATAAACAAAGTAAATAATTAAAAAAAAATCTTGCAAAGTATAGTAGGCCATTGGAGCCATAATATTTTATATACATAATGTAGCGGTTTACTGTAGGAACCTATCGTAAATTATACAAGTAACCCTAAAAATATAAAATGGCATGAGACATTTATGTTTGTGCTTTATATGGTAAATATAGTTCGTTCTTCACCAATAAAAGCAATCAGCACAAGTCTAGGCGAAGCAATGCCGTAGAAAATGCAGAAACAAATTAGTGTCTTTTTCGCACATTTTGACTCGAAATTAAAATCAATGTTTTGCTCCTAGTTTTCTTACTGAACAACTTTCTTCAGTTTTTATTTCTTTATTGTTGATGTCTTTGAAGCCTTCTAACATGTGGTGGATTTCATCTAAACAATACTTTAGGAAAGTGGTTATATTATGGGGGTCCCCCCGTTATGCACTAACGGAAGTGCCAAACCCTTATGCAGTTAAGTGTTAAAATACAAATATTTAAGAATCCTAATGCAAATAAAATTATATTGTACAAAGATAAATACACAAAGTGGAACACACCATTGACCGAGAAATCCTTAACCCTCTTGCCAAGATTTTGTCGCCCTCTCAAATTCTCCTTCTCCTCCACCCAATTGCATCCCCTGACTTTATTATTAGGATTTGCACACTATTAACACAATCTACAACAAAATGTAAGATTTATTACGTATTTAGGATTTTTAAAATGGTTTCTATCTACTGTTCTGATATTTTATTGAAACTTTCTGTCGTAACTATACAATGTATATAATTATTCAATTGAGTACTAAATAAAATATTGATCATGCATGTTAATGTAATGACAGAACATTTCAATATTTAGCTTTGTACTTCGTGTTGTATCATTTCAAATGGTAAAGTAACATATTTTATTAATTCATTAATATACATGTACATCTGGGCAAACAATTAATTCATCGATAAAAAGATAAACCAAAATATGATCTGAAGGAAGGGTTGCAGGATTTCATAAAAGTATTTATATAAAAAAAAATGCATGCGAAACCCCAGTCAGAAATTATGCCATCATATAATTCTCATTTCCTAATAGGAATTTCCTGCTATAACAATTTTATAGCAATAACAGAACAGTAAATATAAATGGGTCAAGATACACATAAAGGCCCGCGGTATTTCAAGCCTACGTACTCGTTACTCTTAATACCTTGTAGGCCCATAGAGTACACTGCAACAAACTCTAATTTGTAATTAACTCCTAATTAAAACTATTCCGCAGGTTGCTTTATACACCAGGGAAAGATAATATAAATTTGAAGCATAAAACTCGGTCATTTGTGATTTTCTCCATTGTGTGACTTGACGATGTCTAAAGGTTACAAAAGGGAAACGACCGCTGATCAATTTTATATTTCGTTCAGGAAAATTTAGTTTTGTATTCATATGGCAACTGATAGTATGCATTAAACGATGAACATAAGAAAAAAAAGAAGAAAACAATCAAATGTAATAAAATATGTGGAAGTTTCAGTTGCTTGGAAGCAAGTTGAATATTTATATTCTGTGAAATTTCCAGGTAAAATTGTCAATGTGCAATTGCGTTGTTGTTGGGATGTTTAAGGTATAGTCTGACAAGTATAAGATAGATTAATACTTAATGCTATCAAATTTCTGCCATAAAATGTGATTATTTATATAAATATTCGAATTGTATGCGAATGACGTTTTTAGTCAGAACGTCATTCAACTACGGAAATGGAACATAAATTGATTACGCCCCAAAGAGCAATGGAAAGGAAAATGCTTGATCTCACGTTAAGAGACAGAGTTCAACATACAGAAATTAGGCAAATAAAACAAGTGAAGACATTATGCAGAAGATAAAAAATCAAAATGGAGATGGGAAGGCATGTATCAAGAATACAAGCCAACAGATGGATGAAAAGACTTACAGAATGGCAGCTAAGAAAAGAAAAAAGGAGGAGAGGACGACAGAAAAGGCATTGGAGAGATGACATTACAGGGTATATAAAAATACTGAACGAGAAAACCGATTCTCGCCATTTTTCTCGTCAAACAATAAAATACACAAGAATTTAAAATACAGAACGAGAAAACCGATCCTCGCCATTTTTCCCACCAAATAAAATACACAGGAATGAAAGGAAAAATGCAGAACGAGAAAACTAATTCTAGGCAATTTTTTTCTTGCCAACTATAATAAAAAAAATAAGCAATAAAAATACTGAACGAGAAAACTGATTCTCGCAATTTTTCTCGTCAAATAATAAAACACATTAGCAATACAGAACGAGAAATTTGATTCTCGCCATTTTTCTCACCAAATAATAAAATACATAGGAATTTAAAAAAATACACAAAAAGATAACCGATCCTCGCCATTCTTAAAATTTTCAAATCTTAATTTTTTCAGCCATTTGTACAATATTTCAAAAGGATTCATCTTATGGAATACCATTCTGCCTAAATATGCGGCAATAACATCATCTTCGAATGACAAAAAAAAAAAAAAACGCTTTCGAGAAAATTGGCTTTCAAGTCTAGAAACACCTTTTAAATATTTACGAGCCCTTTAAATCAATATGCTATTTGACCCGTATTTGAAGTATAACCATTCTTGATATATATCGCATGTTATGAACTTTTGACTCTTTACAACTAATTAACACCAGTGAAACGCATGCATGTACTTCTATACAAGAATGCATTTGTAAATATCGTGCTTACTATCCTTCTTAAATTGGTGATCTTTTTCAACTATATCCATTATACGGTTATTGGTACATATAAAAAAACATTTACAGAGAAGAGATGCTGTATTATATAGGCTTACAAGTTGAGACTGCTTACAAAAGCCACATTTGCTACCTATAATACTTAACTATCAATAACTGTAATCATCGCTTACTCTAAGAAGTCCACGGGTAAGCCAAGAGAAGTGAAACATTAATAAACCAAATTACTTTCGAGGATTTTGTAATTTGTTTTAATTTGAATTTTTTACTTTTTTTAAGTATTTTAAGAAAAAATGGCAAACAACAATCTTTCTCGTTATTAGAGCGTGCTGACTACCTTCCCTAGTCTTTGAGGCGCCAAAACCCTGTGTCTTTCACTCAACTTCCTCCACGGGATACATAATTAATTCACATTTTGATTGATTGATTAGTTAATTAATTATGATTCATTTAAAAAATGTAAATAATCCTACAAGGGGGACAATATTACAAAATATATGTATTCTCTGATTTCACCGCGCAGATCGAATAAGAAATTGCCCAGGGAAACAAACTGACATGCCTATGATCGTGTTCTAAATGTTCGATATGCTTCTTATTAATCATGTTTAATCGGAACCGTTAACACGGTTCTTAGGTGTGGTTCACGACTCGATTCAATCCATCATACATTTTAAAGTTCAATTTCTTGATTTGTGTTTTAGAATAAGGTGTTTCAGAAAGCAAAATCTTAAATCTGCATTATTGTTATTATTCAATGCATCTTGATACAAAAAGCCCTGGAAACATCATTAAACAAAATAATTTTGTAAAACCACTGTTAGGTTGTTTTTTTTTTAATAACATAATTGAAGTTTTCTCACAAATTTTGACAATATCGGAAACGGTTTAAAGGTTATCGAAATTGTGTTTTCACACTAAGTAAATGCAAACAAATTTTAGCAAATGAGGTTTAGATTTAGTTTAGTTGGTTAATTAAAGTTTTCGTGACTATATGTGTACAATATAAATAGATAAAACTTGCTTTCTCTTCCCTTTCCATCGATTTTAAATTCATATATTTAAATATTTGGAGCTTGCTTTCACCACGTCGGGTCGTGTAGTACAAAAGTTGCTCAGGTATCAGATTTTCCCAAACACAAAAATCAGCTATGTATGTTCACCACCATCATTCGAATTATCATGACAAATGCATTCGGCATAAGTCCAAACAAGCCTAGTTCTTTAAGTTTAAAGGGTTTTTGAATGATTTTTCACATGACCGCAGGTTTCATTTCCAGAAGCCATGACTCATAGAAATGCATATTTCATGCCATTAGGAATATGGTAAAAATGCATACTTGTGTAAAACAAATTGAAAAAAAATGTTTGAATCTGGACAACTCTGGTCACCTTCCTGGCTCAGAGCGTTAAATCAAACATTAAAAAGTCGTGACCACTGCTTCCACTATATTTTTTGAATCGACATTTTCCATATGAAATGAAAATTAATTTTATAGATGAAGACAAAAACCCACATAAAAACAAGACTAGAGCTTGACACTGTTTTGCAATCAAATATATTTCCCCAATTGTTTTCTTACCAAGTATTTAGACATCATGTAACATTGCTCTGGACTAGACACATCCGAGTAGTTGTTACTCCTTCCATACTGACGATCAGACGTTGCATTTGACTAAGGCCCCCTTGCCTATAATACACATATTATTAAATTAATATAAATGACAGCGCAGTATTGAAGACGGTTGATCCAAACCCGAAGGAAACAGCATAGCAGTCATTTACCTCGTCAAATCTTCATGAAATAGTAACCATTATTAAAAATCCAACCTGTTGTATTACAATAATATAATTACATAAAACCCGCTATGAATAGTATTGTTGGTTTGGGCCACGTGTTTAGGATACACCCGAAGGTTGTGATGGGATTTTAAGTTTAGGACGAATAATGTACAGTCCATACTGAGAACTTGCTATTAGGCCAAGAATTGTAGTTTAACGTGGACATTTCTGGGAACAAGCTGCGAACATGTCAGGATTGGTTTTTTTTTTTGATGCAGAATGGTCTAGAATAACATACTAAAAGTACCCTAACATACCTCTTGTGCTTTTCAGAAATAAGGGGGCAAAGTTTGTAAAGGGGTAAAAATTAAAAAATTTAAAATTGTCTCTAATGTGTTCCAACATTTTTGGAGGTCCCTAGGATCAATAAAAGGTATTACTTTTTCCCATCTACAACTGTAGTTTAAGTAACAGAACCTACATCTCAAGGTCGGATCAGGGGGGTAAAATATTTCAAAATGAT
The DNA here is from genome assembly GCA_023653785.1 of Ophioderma brevispina. Taxonomy (NCBI): domain Eukaryota; kingdom Metazoa; phylum Echinodermata; class Ophiuroidea; order Amphilepidida; family Ophiodermatidae; genus Ophioderma; species Ophioderma brevispina. The sequence continues at coordinate 32,204 of JAMKCH010006891.1, read as the reverse complement.
CCAATTTCAGTTGAAACCAGATTCAAAGTGCTCGTAGAGTCTACTAAAAGAAAAATATTCTTAAATCACCTACATGGATTCATGATGACTATAAGACAGAAAGCAGTGACCCCCCCCATAGAGCATGTAGAACCTCATCACACTTGGCCATGTGTAATTTTGCAAGTAATGACCATCACCTGTTTAACTATTCATTTGGTGTTTCATGTACAAAACTAGATGAAGATTTGACACATCTTTCAGAGAACCGACCATTCTGAAAATTTACCCCAAGGACGACTTGAGCCTTTTTTACCAGATAGTTATTAAACTACAACCCACAGATAGGGCAAAACTATACCATTTTTTTCATCTTGGGACATGACAAAAAATGTTGGAACCACACTTCAAGGCCATGGAAATATTTCGTAATTTTTAACCCTGTAAAAAACTTTGCCCTTATTTCTGAAAATGCACAAAGGACGATTTTTGGGGAACTTTAGATTTATTCTGACACATTTCTGCACCAATTCTGACATTTTCCGATTGTCCCAGAAATTTCCACCTTTCCATGTTTATATGTATTAATATCTGGACTATATGTCCAAAATCCCATATTGAGGGACAATCATGATATTATGTATGTTAAATTTTCCAGACATCACTAATTCAAGTTCCAATTCACATAGTATTATAGTTGATTAAGGTCCCAGGAAATGAGATGATAAACATAATCCAAATCTTTCATGGGACATTCCATCCAATAAACAGGCCCAGAAAAGAATAAACTACCCGTGCATCATTAGGGAAAACTATTGATTTAAGTCAGTGTCATGAATAGTTCACACATCATCACCTGGAATGTCTATTACGCTCTGGAAAATCAATAGTATCACTAATGAGTCATCACCAACCCAAATTTGAACGTTTCTAGTCCCTCGTAGTAGACTTGACACAAATCCACATCAATTTATTTGCATTTCTTGGAGACCTTTAAGTAATTGGACAAGACCGGAATTCTCCAATTCAATACTTCGACCAAATTTCCTTAAACTCGTGCAGTGAAGAATGAAAGTGGGGATCTCACAAAAAGGTCTATGCGTTTCATATGTAAGCACATGCTTTATGCAATCATTTCAACATCCCTAAAAATCATTAAAAGTTTAGATTTTCCAAAATAAGATATTATACAAGAATTTAACTGAACCTAGGGATAAATATTTGATTCTAATATATTTTAACCAACAAATAAAGCTTGGACAGGATTATATAACTTAGTGCAATTGATCTAACTGGTTCAGTGATTTCACCCATTATCCTCTAGGTTCACTCTGCTCAAAATCAATAATGTATTGTGAATCCTTGCCCTAGGAAGGGTAGCAGTTACATCATATTCCCATTTGTGAAATTCTCAAGTAAACTTAACTGCAACAAAAATATCAGAAGCTAGCTTTTAATTTTAGTGACGAATTAAAGGATGTTCAATTATTTTAGGTATGGGATTGATTGCATAAAACATATGATCCCCGTTTATATGGCCTCCATATATGTCTTGCGGACCCCACTTAAATAAGAACATTTGTAACTATGTATAATTAAAAGAATTTTGGAACTGTTCATATTATTTTGACATACATTGGACTAAGTATATTACATATTTCAACAACAACAGCAAAACAACAACAGTGGAGGAAAAAAAATTTCTGCGTTGATTTCGATTTTGTCGTAGACTTTGAGGCATATTTTTAAAAACATTTATTTTAACGGAAAAAAAAACCAATCATCAAACAATCATTCATAGTTGTCCTATAGAGCACGTCCTCCAAAAATATATTACTATAAAAACAATAACAGGGATCAGCAGATAAAAAGTGTTAGAAAGAGGGAACCAGAGCTGATATGACTAAATGATATTTTATCTATCATTGCTAATATGTAAGTGAGTGTGACCTATAGTTTCAAGTATTTGAAGTGATCTCCTTGAATTTCAAATTTGTTCAAATACATATGTTCAATAGAACAACCTTGAGGTTAATTCATTATTAACCCCAATGTGAATATAAACTATTTTGCCAAATTGTTTATTTAGATTTACTTAACGAAATGTGAGAAACCATCCATCCTGCCTGCGTATAGAAATACTGACTTTATACTGCATTATTTATTGTGGACGACGGGGCACTTCCATTACAAAAGAAAGGGATGAAAGCTGATTTTAAACCAGGTGGGAGATTTGATGGCGCTTAGCGTGCCAGATATTGAAGGTGTGGCGTAACATTGCACGCGGTAGTTTTTGACAGCCACCCATGCTCCAGGAGCAGGTCTCCCTCACTAACCTCAAAGGGCAGCTATTATTTTTTTTTTGGACTTAGAATTTTCCCCTCTAACCTGAAAAAAATAATAAAATTCTATACACCTGGCACAAAAAGTATCTCGGTATGTTTTTCGATCAGTATTGTGCCAAAGTCAGACCATTTTGAAAGTTTTCGAAATATACATTTTTGTTGCCTATGTCTTGCTCTTTCATTTAACACCTCGCTTGTAAAAAACCGTGCAGAAATGGCTGAGATAGAACGCCCGAAAGACGCAAACTCCCAAAACCAAAAAGTTGCAGTTTTTTGATTTTTCAATGGTCACTGTGTGGTACAACGCAATAATACGTGTGTATTGATTTTACACAAAGAGGTTTTCCGACTGAATGAGCGAGAAAGCCTACTTGCCATATTGATTGTTCGTGTACCGTATAGGCAATGCCCATGAAAATCCAAAAATGCAAACCTTTGGGGGTTTGGTCTTTCGGGCGTTCCATCTCAGCCATTTCTGCACGATTTTTTACAAGTTCGATTTAAAGAGGCAGTAGCGAGATTCGGACCCGAGACCACTGTATCACGGGGTTAACTATCTAACACAAGACCAGCGAGGCTGGGGTGCCAGATTTGCCAATTCTAATGATAACATTTACGGAATAAATCGCTACGCTAGTTGTGGTCAGCACTCAATAATGAATAGCTCCGCTCTGGAACGGTGCACAACCCATGCTCCATGTGAGCATGAAGTGGGGTCAAAATCTCACACTTGCCGTAAGCTTCAGTAGGCAAACGAACTTTCCCCTGACGCGATACACGGGTGTCAAGATCTCGAATCATTAATCTATACATGTATGCAGGAGTGAGCGTTCCTAGGCCTATAGATCTCTGTTAATACAATTTTTAAGGCGCGCATCAGTGGTAATCGAGGTCAACGATATCGGATACAATATATGGAAAATAACAGCCCTGTGGCACTCTACTAGACGGGACATACATAGTTTAACACCTGGATTAAATGATTAAAAAAAAAATCAACTATTGAGAGTCTATTTTATTACGCGAACACTGGAAAAAAACCAAACAGGGCGCGACAGTTTTTACACATGATGGGGTAGTTGATGCTGGGACTTATATACAGGGAGGGTTGTATGCCACTCGTGCAGACTTAAATACAGAATTTGGAATGCGGATTATTTCTTAAAATAGGTAGTTTTAGACGATGTCTTTGATAACACGCATAGAATGTCCTGTAGGTCAAAATGACGAATTTTTCTGATTTTTGTACAGGCGATACACGAAGGTTGTGTAAAATACGTGTTAAAATTGCATTTTATTTTAAGTATAGAGGATAATTATTCCATATATTGCAGACATTTTTGTATTGTACTGGTTTAATTAATACTTTTATGCCCAATACATGTTTTTGAGAACACCAGGGACACTTTAATAGGCGACTCTGAAATCTCTCACACAAGAAATTAGCATAATATAGGCCAATACACAGTAATGTCAGTCGATTCGGACACAAATCAATTCGGCCTTCAGTCAACTTCGGACCATTGCAAATTCGGTCACATGCTAATTCGTGTCCAAGCCAAAACTATGTCAATTCCGCCACTGTAATTATTGCATTAGGTTGTTGTCTGAATAAAACTGAAGATATGTTATATTACTCTCTGAAACGGAGGCTGTACCCAAATGCAGTGTCTTTTGAAACCAAAAAGTGCATTCCTCAAATTCTTCGACTTGGTCTGGCCCTATAAAGATACGACTTGGTACAAGCCTAAAAACCTAGGCTTTTTATTAACCCTGTCTAAGATATGAGCCATATTTTGAACGCACATCCGAAGGGGTGTTTACCATCCTCTGCGACTTTCCTATTAAGCATCAAAATTACGAAGGTGATAATACATGATAGCTTACACTGTCTTTGTTCCTTTGGTAGCATAATAAGTACAAATCTTCCCAATATGACGCAACTTGAACACAAGCTTGTACATAATTATTATTGATTTATGGAGCTTGCGGATTGGCAAAAACTCACTTCGTAAGCATATTTCAAGTAATTGCTAGAGAAGAACAGTCTTGAAAGAAGAAAGATCAAAGAGGTCATCGAGATTCGCACACCACACTGTTTTTTTTGAAAACAAATGTCCGTAATTTACGGAACATTTCCAAGCAGTATTTCCAGTCATTTTTAGGGTAAAAAATACAGAAATTTCGTCAATTACGGAAACTTGCCACGTCATTTTACAGAAATTTGTCTCCTATTCTGGGAAAAAATAGTATTTTCCACAGAAATTTTTCCCGTAATTTCAAATTACGGAACCCCCAAAAAAACAAAAAAAGGCCAAAATATTGCTGCCCAGAAATTTTTGAATAGTCCGAAATTAACATTTTTAGCTATTTTTTATGTTTTTGTTTTTTACGTTTTATGTTTTCTAAACAGATTTTTCCGTAAATTTACGAAAATTGTTTTCGCTAATTGACGAAATTTGTAAAAGGGCAACTACCCAACACCAAACACCCCGAGACTCCGCAACGACCTCCCGGCAATCACGATGATCCGATGTCACAGGCGCTAGTTGTCATGTGGACTAGAAAGGATTCATCACAAACTATATTATCATATCATATGACAAGTCCAAAATCTGGCTACTCGGTATCTGGTTTAGGATGTTGGAAACCAAAACTTGAAGTCAAAAATACATTCAAGTATTCTAAATGTCGATAATGGCGTTAGTTATTATTAATAATTGATGTTTTTTTGATTAAACATTGGGTTTGTATTAAACATGCGTGCGTCTCCATTATATTGCCGATAGTACTCTAATTATACATTTTACCCATGGCATTAGTTTGTACTTTTGTTTTTGTTGTTTCTTTGTTCTGTTGTTACTTGTCTTATTGGAACATAGTTATTTAATTACGTTGGGTGTCTTCTTGGTCACTGCTATAGTTTTAAGAAGATTGATGGACTATTCATGAGCCACGTAGTGAAGGTTAAATTTTGCATTGTTTATTTATTAATTTGGGTACATTAAATTTATTTATTAAGGCCTATGTTAAGCCCATAACGGGTATCTTCAATGACAGGGTCATGCATCAAAGGGGGTCTTTTCGCGACAAACGCCTCGGAAGTTACCGTTCAAAAAAGGAACTCCCGAGGCATATTTAGCTTTTATTTATGAAAATGCCTTGAGTTTTACTTCTAGTGTCATGGTGACTTATTTGGGATAATGTACACTCGTTAACATGTCACTCTATGGCTTAGAAGATATGGTCACTTATGTCCACGGGGTGTTACTTGTTGACGTGTACCTCGCATCATCTGCAACCACAATACACTGCGGCGATATTCGTGTCATCTAAAGGATCATTGTGTGTGATTATTACTCCGCGCAGAGAAATAGAGCAGACTTGTTCGTGGGACTGTAATCGCGCGAGTCATCAGTGCGGAGTTATTTTAGGTTATCTATCATATAACTTTTATTGACCACATCAAAGCGGATTAAAAACAATTATCGAAAAGCAAATTAGTTTGATCATGTTCCAGCTGATTTTTATCATAATAACTATTGAATTCCTCCGAGTCCATTTGATCTAGATAGAAATAATAAATAATAGCATTTATAAAGCGCCATCTATCTAGGCAACCTTTCCGAGGCGCTGTACAAAGAGTTACATAAAAAGTAAAAGTGTAAACAGAAGAAGAAACACGGAAGTCAACATGAAACCGGAACCTAAAGGAGGAGCAAAAACATACAAAGTAATGGACTTTGAACAAATACATTGGAGAGAGTCAAATAGCCATAATGAAAATGCAATAATTAAACATAGCAAATGGTGAAACCAAATAGGTCTTTAAGGACTGTTCTTAAATTCATTAACTGAAACACAAACAGGAATGTTTTTATAGGAAGTGAGTTCACAATTTTGTGCCACATGAAGAAAAAGCTCTATCACCAAATGATGATAAGGTTCTTTTGGGTACTGATAGAGAAGTTTATCTGACGATCTGAGAGGTCCGGTGGCAAGTATGGCGTAAGAGAAGATAATTAATGTAGATGTGCAGTACGTTTAGTGCTTTCATGTTAGCAGCAGAATTTTGAATTGGATCCGTTGTCGATATGGGTAGCCATGAAGTTGCATAAGAGTTGGGAGTTATGTGATCCTGTTTCAGGGTCCAAATGTGTGAATTAGCCAAAATTCAAATTCATTATGATCTTGAAATGTTTGTTCTAAGTAGAGGAAACGTATATTTTTGGAATTACAAAGGAATTTTAGATTAAATTACCAAAAAAAGTCTATGATGCCAATTAACTACTAAAATTGTTGCACTTTGGGTTGGTCATTAACGGATATGACTTCAACAATAATAACCCACTAAAGAAGAAATAGAGAAAATCTAAAATAGTTTAATGTGCATATTGATGTGATTAGGGACCCTTTATAATTACAAAAAGTGAATATATGGGGAAAACCATAGGATTACTGAAAGAAATGAAATTTAAAAATTTGCCGACATAACTGGGACACAAAAACCTTATAAAACGGCTTAAAGTTAAATTTTTCACTCATTATACAACACAAAATCTGTCCGTAACCATTTACTTGAAGAATAATAAATTTATCATTTTTTCAAGTGAAAAAAGCCAGGGAAACTAATTGTTTAATTTAGCTTGTATTTATCCATGTTTTCATATGTGAGGGGTATCCTAAAATTTTTGGTTGTCGGACATAACTGGGACATTGAATGTTTTGGTGTCCCAGTTATGTCGGAATTTTAAGTTCAGAGGTTTTAGATATGTGTTGTACATAGAAATGTACTAGAACATTGTAAAACATTATTGCAGCATTCATTGAATAGGTGAAGTTAATGTGTGTAGCAATTACACTGAATTTACTCCTTTTTGTTGTCGTACATAACTATGGGACATGAACCGGCTTTTAAAAAAATAGAGTCCTGTGATTTTGGAAATTATTTACTTAATGTGTTTTTGAGTAAAATTAGTATAATTACATCTTTATCAACTCTTTTGATCATGGTTTTGAACTATAACCACTATGAGGCAAGTAAAACAACTCAGAAAAATGAAGAATGGACTTGATGTCACAAAAACCTGTGGTTTCTTGGACCCCTGAAAAAGGAATCACCCTTAATGTGATCTATTTGCGAGTTTTTGAGAGAAAGAGCGGGCTGCATTTGTGTTCGCTGAAGTCTTATCTAGAAGGTTGTTAGAAATTCCATACAAAAGAGCATTACCCAGTCAAAGTCGGGAGGTGATGGTGATTAGGGGTGGAAACAAGAGTTGAGGCAGTGTCGTCAGACAAATTTTCTGATTGAGTGATGTTGTTACGAATTTGAATAAGCGGACTGACAAATTTTATTCACGTGTTTATCCATTGGGACATGTTTTCATCAAGCAATACCCCTAATGCGAGCAGAATGTGTAGAATGAATACTAGTGATTGGCAATTGAATATGATTATCCTGGAATTTAGCATGCAAATGCTGAGTTGTGACCATTGAGAAGTTCCGTTTTGTCATCATTAGCTGAAGTTGGGTAGCAAGTCATCCAGGACTTATGTCCTGCAACACAAACATCCATTTTTGACCGCACAGCTGATTTCAATCGTCAGGGGGAATTTAATATCATAAGAAAATATGATGAGTTGCGTGTCATCTGCATATAAGTGTACATTAAGTCTATGTTTACGAGCAATATCACCAATTAGGGCGTGAATAAATAATGAAAAGCAGTGGCCCAAGCACTGATACCTGAGGAACTCCAAACAGGAGCATTGAAGGTGGATAACAAAGTTCCATTTAATATTACAGATTGCTTTCTGTTGCTAAGTAGAGCAATCACTCGAGAGCATGAACCCTTTGACCCCAATAGACTCCAGGCGACATTTTAAAATTCCATGGTCTATGGTGTCAACGGCTGCAGACAGATTCAAACAGCACTAGAAAACAACATATTTGTTATCAAGAGAAACATTAAGATATCATTTGCCACTCTTACTAATGAGTTTCAGTTTCCATGGTTATTTTTTTGGAGGCGATTGAATTGAAAACGGCTCCAAATAATTCATTCGGACAGGTAATCAGTCGGCGAGAGGGGCAATACTTTTTCAGTGATTTTGACAAAAATTTTTAAGAATTAGAAACTGGGCGATAATTTTTGAAATGTGTGTGTGGTGCATCCAGTTGTGGCTTCTGAGTAGTGGCGAGACCAAGGCATTTTTAAAGCAGATCGGGAAGGACGCAGTATCAGGGAGAGATTGACGATGTTGGTGGTAGTTGGCAGAAGGGTATCCAAATGATGAATCTTGAAGCATCCAGTAGCAGTGATCTAGGTCACATTGATTAGATGGAGTGAATGATATCAGTTTGTGAATTTTCATCCTGAGATTGCGGTGTAAATCTGCATAAAAGAGAGTCAACAAATTGATTGTTAGACTCGTTCCGGTGAATGATACGTGTCATATCAGAGTTATTCCAAGGCTTCCGAATGCGGAAGTAATTTGGAAGTGAAGAAATGTGAATGGAGTTTGCAATTTTTCTACATTGTCAGAAGAAGGTAGTTTAGGCTTCCCTTTTTAATGTAGCAAAGGTTCCACCTACCTAAACAGCTTTCGTGATCTTTGTTACAGTCTTGGATTTCTGTGATAGCCTGTGAGCGTGTAGCCTTGCCAACATCTGGTGACAAGAAGACGCTGTTTTTAAATAGGTCTCTATAAATTTCAGTTCTGTTGTCTCATCGCCTTTCAAGTTTTGCGCTTCTTTTGCTTCGGCAATTTCATCACTTATACCAGGGGGTTGTTGGACGCAGTGTGAAGTTGCGATGCATAAGAGGGGCATGCTTGTTGAGAATGTTCATCAGTGTAGTATCAAACTGTGCGGCAGTCTGGTCAAGATCAGATTCAGGAGTATTTTAGTAATTGACTTATCTAGGTCCATTTTACAATCCTGTTGGTTAATAGTCTTCAAATTTGCGTAGGAAATGAGCTGTTTGACTGTGTGGTTAAGCGAGGTTAATGTGCAGTGAAATAGCACCATGGTCAGACACAAGGACGGCACATGGGCCGAGTTGATTAGGTTATCGCAGGGAGGCGGTTAGTACGAGATCAAGTGTGTCTATGTGAGGTGCGTAGGTCATGGATTAAATGTGCCATAAGATCAGAATTTCTTTCCATTGATTTTGCATCAGGATCATCAGCTACATCCAAATGGAAATTAAAATCTCCAACAGTAAGTAATTTAATGAAGAGCATAAGTGAAGATAACAATTGAGAAGTCATCAAAAGAACATGCGTTGGATGTGACGTAATTCTTCTTAATATAATGTGCACGAGATATAAACAACAAGTTTGACAGGGTTGAGGAAAGTTCCTTTAACAATTCAGATCACAGCACAGATTTCCAAAAGGGATGAGTTGAACAACGCACACTCCTTGTGTTGGATGGATTCCTTGTGAGTATTGCAAAACCACCCCCTTTTCTGTTCCTGCCGGGGAATGTGGATAAAATCATAGCAAAGAGGAGTGATAGTGATGAAGTGAACCCCAATAGCTGCCGGGTGCTATCAGAGTCACTTAGCCATGTCTCAGTTAAGCCACAATATCAAAATTGTGCTCAAGAAAATAGTCACTTAACCTTCAGTTTTGTTGCAGAGAAGGACGGTGCATTAAAACACAAGGTCTATGAGTGGGTTTCTGAGGCGCGCATTTTAAAATTTGTTTGAGGGAAAATCATTCTGAGTGCAGGTATTCCTCTCAGATAGATATTATTCATCAGTTTCAAAGGTGAGGGGGGGGGAAAATCCACAGCATGCAGATGGTTTTTCTGTTTTCCTTTTGTTCCTTACGGAGTAGGTTTGACTGAGTTAATGTTAGAGATTGGGAGTGACAGCCATTGTATCGAGGTAGCAGAACTGGTTCGAGTTTAAGCTGAGCAAGGTGTTTGTATAGGTGTATTAGATTTCTGGTTTATTTCATCATATGGTGCATATTCTGGATGGTGGTTCCATGTCCCGGGGTGGGGTTCGATATCACTCGATAAAATGAGACGATAACGGAAAGATTGCTGAACTATTCTGTAGTTGAGATCTAGGTCCAAACAAAGTGGCAAGGGTGAAAGAAACAAAAAGTCTTGTCACCCATGAATGACAAGTTTGTGTATGCTCAACCCCCATTTAAAGGAGCGGCAAGGCCAAGGGACAGGCCAAGGAGCAAAATAAACGTTCCCATGGTGAAATCAATAATCAGTTTCTGGAGACCATTGTCCAAGTTGTTGATGCATATCAGGAGAGTCTCAAGTGGCCTGGATTAGAGTCTCAAGTGGTCTGGTTAGAGTACACAAAATAGATGAGTCCATGAAGGTGTTGTGTGAAGTGTGGTTGAAGTGTGCATCAAGTATGTCACACATTCCCATCAACAAAATATTATGACAGAAAGTTTACCAAAAATCCACTAAAAATGTTGTGTAAAATCCTATCAAAATCAATCAGAATGTATATCGCAATGTTGAGAAAGCTTAGCTCTTCCGGTAGTATAAATATCAGGCACAGTCATGTTGAATATCCAGGGTAAATAACACAATGTTGGAGAGAGATGTGCAACACGAGGTGCTCATTCAAAAAACAACAAACAATAATATATTGTCAAGCGGGAGTGGAGTCACACTACATCTGGTCCACAAACCGCCATTGTAGTTGATTTGGTTTACATTTGACCAAGATTGGGGTGTCAGGTATAAGGTACTCACACAGGAACCAGATAGTGCTGCAGCCGCCAAACCAGTTAACACTAAGGGATTAGCGCGATAATGCGAGAGAATCGAAAAAAAAATGGGAAATGCATGTTTTTTTAACTTATTAAATCAGGGATAAGTGTGTACAATTCCTTTAACTGCTTCTTTAATGTAGAAACAAACCACCAAATAGTGAAAAAAATGAAAGTATTTGAGGAAAATTTTGCCAGACCGTCTCCCGCAAATAGGACACACAGCGAACAGCGTCTCAAAATCGCACTAAACAGCTGATGTGGTACAACAGGACACATGAACAAAGATCACTAATGCTTGTGTTGAGGGCAAACGTGTTGATCATGGCACAGTATCATGCTGAAAATCTGTGATATTCACCGGTAAAGGCTTTTTTGATCTCAAGTCGGAATTAGATACGCACGTAGAGAAATGAACAGAATCAGATAAAAATACCACCGTGTCCTAATACACGGAATTTCAAGCCAACCACTTGCAAGGTTTAATGTGGTTTGCATATTCATGCCATGTACACAACTACAAAAATATGATTTTTGATTTTTTCCGATTTTTCGGAGTAGCAAATCGCTGCTAATCCCGTTAAGTGCCCAAGCTAAAAAACTTCGTTAGTGCCCAAGGGGGAGGGGGGGTTCATAGGTGGACCAACCCAGATAACCCTTCCTGGGAGTTTGATAGGAAACTAACACAAGTAAATGGGGGTCCCGTATAACCACATACCCACATAAAAATTGAAATCCAACTTTGACCTATGACAATTGAAATTGTCACTCTCCCAAAAGGAGTGGTGTCTCACCATTTGTTCCATCCTCAGCAACTCCGATACAAAAGTTTGAACCAAAATAATTCATTTATATCTACTCTAAGGAATCACCAATTAAAATATCATTGCAAAAGAGAACCAAATGTAGACCATCTTGTATTTTTCTTTTCTAGAAACTTCAAAATCACCTATATTTTCCCATAGACTTACCCAGTTAAAAGATCACGTCATGACAAATAAAAGTGATCGCTATCACAATATAAAGGGTTAGTTGATTTAGTATATTAAGTATGAAATTAATTGCCTCCTAAGGAAATCTCTAAGCAAATAACTCCCAAGATTTAATTACTACTTTAATTTGTAATGAGTAAAATATCTTTGCTTTTTTTTCACTTCCGTTAGTTGCCCACGGGGGGAGGGGGGGTTCCTCAGGGACCCAACACTAAGTATTCTAATGAAGCCGTGGGCGGATTGAATTTTTTTTAGTATCAGGTGAGGCGTATTCATAAATCAGACAAGTAGCCGCAAAAAACGTCTTGAAAATTTCATTGCGTAACCGAGAATCGCAAAAAAATCAAATGTTGGGTACTATGGAACCCCCCCCCCCCCCTTGACTAAGTTTTAATGAGAGGGGTACTACCGGGTGGGCCGAAAAAAAGAACATGTGCACCTACATAAAAATCGAAATTTGACGCATTGAATTGTGGAGTTCCATGAAAAACAGGTGATACAAAACGAAAAGTTGGTGCACTTTGCATACGAACGGACATTTGCAATGTCAGCCATCTTAAGAAAAAACACCTGGGAAGACAAAAACCAACCTATTGCCCAGTGTCTGGTCAAATCAAGTTGGTGAGTGAAAATGAGGAGCTGATGTTTAAAGAAGTAAGTAAGATATATTTAAATATTTTGGCGATAACTTTTGCAAAACGACAATACGCCTTAACAGGTGTTTTGTCAGTGTTTACCGACAATGCAACATAGAGGTTTTGCTCGAGAGGTCAAATGGACATATGAGAGGTTTTTCCTGCCCAACGACGATATACTAAAATGAATGGGAATATATCTGAAATGCATGGACTTAAGTACTTTTAAAAAGCTATTATTTTTTGTTGTTTTCTGATATTCAAGAATAAAGATGGCCGAGAATTTAAACACTTAATGGCCATGTCACGCGAAGACCTGTGGATTCAACATTTTGGGGTTTCGTTCATGGGGACCATAAAGCGCAGATCGGGAAGTTCTAAGGATGAGTTACTGGGGATTTTGTTTCGGTATTAACTATCACTGATTGTGATAAAAGTATATTTTTTGATCATTTTGCCACTTGCTAGTAACTTTAACACTCTAGGTACTTGTATTTAAAATATTGTGTTACATGGAAAAACAGTGAAATGCAACATAAACATTACTTTTTATCATCGGACAGTTCTGGAAATTGTATATTAAACTTTTGACAAAAAACCCCCACAAATACCTTCATGTATCGTTACTACAATTTTCCTTTTAAATGGTGGCCATTTTTGGAAGAAAATGATGTTTTGATACAATTGGCCATACACTTTTAATTTTGTAAATCACGTATTGTTATAAACTGCAAAATCCAAATGAGATTTTAGCTCTTATTACAAATGTTATTATCCCGGCCATTTGGTAGAAATCTAAGTCCCTTTTTCAACTGATGCTGCAGAACCTATTCCGAATCAAATGGCGGTCAATTGATCTGGATATGGTGTATATCGATGGTAATCGCACAGGAAGCAGACATACTCTGAATCATTTTTATCCAGATTTCTTTAAGTCTACAAGGAGTTTCCCAGAAAGATCCAGATTGTATTACTTGATGATGTTTTGTATCCATGTTTAATAGATTTAATTCATTTCCCTCGACTTTTTGCGACCAGGCATCTTGCTTTTCTACTTTAAAACGTCAAACGCATTATTTTCCCCTAATTTGGTTATAAATACAGGGTGAACCATAGACTATATAAGAAAAAAAAACCGAAGAAAACCGGAATCTGTAGGTAAAACAGACCCAAAATAGGATGAAATTCTTGTAATCCGCCCTGGCAGGCTCCAATATCAATTACATTACGAGTTTGCCTATATTATTAAAATATGTCATACACGTTTTAGACCATAGTTTATACATACGCTTTTTAAAATATTCGCAGTCATAATCTTTGAAACCAGAATACCTAGCCGGGGAAATAAATTAGTAGGAAGGAAACCAATTTTAAACAACAAAATTATTAATATACCATCATCTAATATTTCTTCTCAATACTATAGTCCAAATAGTTTTAACTGGCGAAAATTCAAGAAAAAACACATGAGTAGGTAGTATAAATGTGTAAAATACAAAGATACACAAATTAAAAAAACAAATTAAACCCAAACAGTGAAGGACATTGTATGATGCGCACCTGGATAAGCTTTATACAGTGACCTACCGCTATCTGAATGCGATGCTGCATAGCAGCAATATCGCAGTACTTTTACTGCCCCACAAGTCTTGATAATAAAATCGCTTTTTGTCGCCTCCATATATTTTGACCCCCACGAAGTAGAGTATAGAACAATAACACTCCATTCGTAAATGTACGAATGGAGAGTTTTATTAAAGTTCTCCATTCGTACATTACGAATGGAGTGTTATTGTTCTAACTCTAAATTCGTACAAAACAATGGAACAACAAAACAAGGCCATGGCTTTTATAGGTGTGCTTTAAGACGACAAATCAATAGATTTATAAACGTATACGAAAATTAATTACTTAATTATTAAGGTGTTGGTATCATGATTTAAATGGGCCCGAAGAAGGTTCTTTAAAATTTCGAATAATGTACATTGTATTGTGCTGATAACAAATCTTAATAAAAAAAATATGGTTATCGTATTCGTTTTACCACGCAACGCTCTGGGAAAATGTGATGCACCGATACTAAAGGCTCTAAAAGGCTAACAAAGGGCCCGATCTTTTTTTCTGATGGTACCTATGTTTAGGTCTGAAGTAAACATACTTGAACATACCGAAATAAAAAAAAAATGGTGTCACCGTATAGTTTCCTGAAAATTTGTCTCGAAAATGACCATTTTAAAGGGAAATTTCCGGTCTTCACTAGATGGACGCTGCCTCTCGCGTTATTTTACCTATATGTCACGCAGCAAAAAAAAAAAAAAAAATGATAGTGCGTTGAAAGGCGAGACGCGTAATTAACCAGGCACGTTCTTAGGCAAAAGTTCCTAGCAACGTCAGAGTTCTACGCGATTTACGAACGCTTTTTACAATTTCGCGTAAAAAAAAATCGCAGAAGGAAAATTGCTCATGATTTTTGCAACGCTTAAAATCGCAAACGAATGCCACGTTTTGCTCATCACCGAGTTATTAAAGCACGGCTTGCGCGTTACTCTCTTTAGAAACCAAGTCATAATGCCAAATCACCTTAATTGGTTAACTTTTAATTACACTCATTAGAAAATCACCATTAGACATATACCTAATTCTTCGTCAACTGCACATAAAAAGAAGAAACGTGTGTCCAAATGATTTCAATTGACATTTTTTGGCGTATATGAGGCCAAGGGGATATTTTTTCTTTGGTTTGATTGTTGTTTTCTGGCTTTATTTTGTATTTATTTTTGTTGCGTTATGAAATTATCTCGCGCATTGTTTAAATTGTTCATTTCACTTCGCGTATTTATATTTGCGTAAAACGTTAGTACGTTAACATCTTTAATACTAAGTCAATATTATTCATATTCAATCTTTTGTTATCTTATATTTGTTTGTGTGTGTACATATGTTTGTTTATTTGATTTTTTTAATTAGCGCTTACGGACTGCTCAACCAACAATTCACCTTTTTAGTGATCTTGAGTTTATTGTTAAAGTTTATAGAAATTTTTACCTAATCTTGAAGTTCCTCCTTTACGTAAAAGAGTAAGTAAGTAAAAACAATGTTTTTTTAAACACGAAGTGACTCATTACTCAGTGCAACTATTCAGATATAAACAGGTGGAAGAAAACTAACACTGTAAATCAAATTTTATTGATTACGTTACACGTTTTTTTTTAAACACACGTTTAGTTAATCAGTTACACCACCACGTAGTAATAGGAAAGTTTATCTAAAACCGTGGTATGTAGGGAGCGGTCAATATTTATGCGGGGAGGGGCAATGGAGGATGTCATTTGTTTCGGCCAAAAAATCGCGTTTTTTCCATTCGCTTCCGTTTTAAAAAAATCACCTTTTTCTTGATATTAGGTGATTTTACATAATAAAATCCAGCTCCTCTCTCTCCTTGATGAATAGTTCATACTCCTCTGACTTACAATTTTTTCCGTGATTCTCCCTCAATCCTCCATTCCCCTAGCGTAAAATGACATCTCCCAATTTTGAACGTTCTCTTGAAATTAGACATATGCACATGTTTATAATGCAAAACAATGAATGTGTAGTTCTAACCATTAGGGCCTAAAATGTTCACCTCCATATACCTTCAGTGTGTACTGTTAAACATTTTAAGTGTTTAAGTAGTGTAATAAAAAAAATTGATTTACAGCGTGAATAGCAACGGACAGTATTCGGCATTTGAACACTGAGTTACTGAATGGCTTCGCAAGTCAATCTCACACCAAGTGTTATGAAATTGATAGACCTACCGTTCTAACATTCGTTTCTCGTTTTTTTTTTTTAAGGCAGTATTATCAGAAGGGAGCTAGGTTATATTATTCCCACAAGTTTCACGTTTATCTCTTGTGTTACTGTATTTCCTTGCTTACTCGCTCGTTCAATAAACAACTGAAACTTAAAAAAATCCCAGACTCTCCTGATTTGTTTCGGAATTTGTTTTTAGCTCCTATGCTTCTAGCATGAGCCAAGAAATGCGTAGAAGCGGGCGTAGTAGTGAATTGGAGAAAATGTTTCATCATTTGATCCCAGTTTCGGGCCAAATCCAAGGTGTCCATTATCGTATTCTGAGTTTCCTGGCAAGTCATGGGTTTAACTTGTAAATAAAACCACAACGGCGTTGATCGAGGCCGGAGAAAGAGAAGTAAATATCCATTTATAAATCCCAGTTTCGGTTGAAATCAAATGTATCCTATCCAAAACTGTTGTATTTCTCTTTTTCCCGGCAAGTTTATGCATGGGGGTTTAACTTGTAACCAAAATATTGCCCACGATAACATTGTAGACGTGTTATTCAGAGGTCTTATTTTAACCATGAAATGACTGAGTGAGCACAGAAGCTACACTGGTTTTAAACTATCTCTCATTTAGTCATGCGAATTTCAGGGACATGTTTTAAAACATAACGAAATGTATACACAATACTTCGTAAGTTATTAAGGATCCTTGACATTCTTCTATGCATCATCTCCATTGGTTTGTTATTACTATTTCGTAAAAGAAAACAGTTTCTTTCAATCTTCTTTTTTAGGGTCTTTAATTGTAATTCACTACATTCGTAAAAAGAAAAAAAAGTTTTAGTTATCGAAAAGCTTGAAGACTCACAACACATGGGTAACATCCGAGGTGTGCGTTAAGTAGATAATGGCCTCGTTTTCCACGAATTCGTGGAAAATAAAACACGGCTTCGGCGACGCTCAGCGTTATTTATTTCAACGAAGTCGTTAAAACACACCGGCCATTATCTTTTACAGCATCCCACAACATCCCAATTTCATGTTAGATCAAGGGAGCTTTCTTGGTCAATTTTTGTTTTACCACTACAAAATACCGCCATCGAAATTGCGAAGTTAGTTATAATAGTGTTTAATATGTGGTTGCATGTGTGGTCTTTGGTTTGTGTGTGTGTGTTGTTTGTTTTGTGTGTGTGCGTATATGTGGGTGTGGAGTTTTTTTGTGTGTGTGTGTGTGCGTGTGTTTGGGTTTTTATTTTCTTCAAGAAGCTTAGCGGAGATGAAATGATTGTTCCTCTTAAGATGAGAAGATCAGAAACAAATTTAGGTCAGCATTAAGACGGTTTGCAGATAGTGCGACCTTTGATTGTAAAAGAGCGTATCTCATAATTTAGTTTTCCAAACAAATATTTTCATCTGCAATGGTTTTGTAAATTATAATTGAGAATTAAAGATAGGTTTGTTGTCATTCCTATCCATATCGTGTCATATGGGTGAGCAGTATTTGTTCTCGCAGTGGATTGCCAACAAAATAATTATGTTTTATTCTTTTGGTGTTTTATTCTATTTTTATTTAATTGATTTGTTTTTTAAAGACATGATCAGGATTTTTATCCGAAATGAGTGAAAATATTTGAAATTGCAGAATAGTTTAAAAATAAAGGCTTCTGCTCTCTTATCGGTCCAAACACTGTGGTCTCAAATATGATCCAGCTAGCCAGAGATGGGTTTGCAACGTCTGGTTGCTTAACTGAATTCCGCAAGGTCTTGTCTGTGCATTGTTGCTCAGCAGTGGGCATACCGAGAGACTGTTCCAGTCTGTGGTGCTGTTCCACAAACCACAGGTAGGTCCTGATTCTGCTTCAGGGTGCCCCACTTCTGCAAGGAAAATAAAGGGATAATTCCGTAGAATTCCTTATTAAGTTAATTTTTAAACTGAAAGATTTAACAGAAAAAAGGAAGACCCTCCGCCGTATTCAAAGATACGAATCTCCATTGAGTTACGTGTTGTAGAGGGTTCGAAATGACAGAAATGATAAAATCTTCCGCATTTCGTCCTATTAGGTTGCTTCTGGTCTATTATTTGAAGGGTTTGGTAGATACCTGTACTGTTCAAACATGCTAAAAAATCTGATTTTTGATTATTTTTTCCGATTTGATTTATCAAATCACTGGTGGTAGTGCCCGTTAAAACCAGCACCAGTTGATATACCCATGTTGTACACTAAGCCCCTGCCACTGAATAATATAACTCTTATTGTACTACTCACATAGAAAAAAATGTAAATTTTGAAAAGAAAGAAATAGAGCAACATGCTTTCCTTTACCGTGATTTGATTTCTAGTCCTCTTTGTTCCTTTAAAATTAGGAATTTTCAAAGACTAGGTGATGACATGGGAAATAAACAAAAAAAACAACGGTAAAAGAAAGTATGATGTGAGGGTTAAAATAAAATACACCTTTTTGCTTTAACTGCTTTGTGTACATATACTTTGTCGCGGCCTGATACATGCACTACAAAGCGAATATCCGCGCCTTATCATTTAATTACCCATTTTGTAAAACCAATGGACCATTAATAATATATGTCGGAATCACAATACCATTGTAGCATATACATATATATATTAAGACCAAGACCGGCTCTACTAATTAATTAAAAACTAATTAAAACAGTTAATTGGAAGCAGAATTATAGATACAACAATAACAACGCACAAATAATTAATTTGGAAGCCCTCTGAATCCACCTATATACTGATATTTTACTTGACTGAATACGATTTATTACAGTATGTTATTACCGGCTATCTCGAAACCAGCGTTTCAGCAGAGTCTATAAAGAGCCTGGTATTTTCAGTGTGTTTGAAACGTCATCTTGTATATATTAATTAAATGCCAGATTCCTAAAGGTTTTGAAAACATTTAAACTAAAAACGACTTAAAGTTTTGTAATATTGTAGTTTGACTCGTGGCTATTGTTTTAATTAACATTTTATATGCCAGGCATAAGCACGTTTTAATCACATGATGTTAAGCGTTTATAATAATGCTTGATATTACGTTTGGTTTGTTGGGGATTGGATCCGACTACTGCTGGGACACGCTACTAGAGTATGTAAACCGATCCTCGAGGTTTACCCTACTGCTAAACATTACCCCCATCCTAATCATAATATTAACCCTAGTTTAACATGGAGCTTGTTGCGATGCCAAAGGTGTGTTTTGTTGAAACAAGACTTTTCTTAAAAAAGTGTACTAAAAGGGGAAACAGTCAACTTGATTTACTTTATTTGCAAAAAAAAAATAACATAAAATAAGGATGTCTTATCATTATTTGTAGGACAGAGGCAATGTTGAATTATCTCCAATCCTTGGACAAATGCAACCTAATGGCATTGGATATTGAAGAACTGTAAAAGGTCTAAGAAGTTATGGAAACATTTTGGTTTTACAAAATATTGGAAGAGTTTGGTATTGCTTATTTCTATATTCACCTTGTTTTAGCTTTACAATAGCTAACTCGGATAGTACGCAATGCACGAAATGCCATTTAAACAATGACTATAATGCCGGAAAAAAATAGATTACAAAGCCTTTTTATCATGAATCATACATATCTGCAGTTTAAAGACCTCATGAATAAATGAATTTTAAGTTCTCTAGGAGTCTTCAAACGGCTTGTAAATTTTAACGGGTGTCTAGAGATAATAGACATACTTTTACTGGTATAGGTTTTTCCCTTAGTGGTTTGTACCGCGGGTTCAGGAAAGTACATTTGTCTAGATGCACGAAGACGTATATCCAGAGAGATATATGCAGGATTGCGAAAATCCGTAGGCGCAATGTTATTTAGATTTTAACACAAACAGGTTCAATTTATATTTGATTGTTGTTCAAGTTGAAAGACAATGGTCCCGTGTGTGATGTGAGAATTTGCCTAGGTGAAATTGTTGGCAACATAGCAGACTTTTTACAAGCTTTTAAACTCACCAGTTGGAAAAAAAAATGGGCTCGCTGAAGGCGGGGGTTGAATGGATCCTGAAGTTGGTTTTGTCACCACCATATAGGGTATAAAGAATAAAGAATACTCATGTCAAATTTTTGATTGTTCGACACCGAAATGTGGGGGGTGGCGTGGTGATGAATTCTGTTAAGTTTTGTAAAAGAACTTGCGATTTGACCGACTTTCCAGATAGACACGCGCATGTGGCTTTGAAGATTTAGGTGACGTTCCGCTAGATAGCAATGCGTCAGATATCACTAAAAGTTTGCCAACATGCAACAATATTTGTATTGGACAATGTTGAAGTCACTAAATGTCGCGTGTGGTGCAAGAACTTCACCACCTACGTTGCTTCGATCCCAACGCTTAATTGTAAAGAAAACTCATGTAGTTTTGCTCTTTGCCCTAGTTCGGATTGCTTAACAACTAGCCAACTCCTTTGGTACAGTACAATAACATTCTTTTTTCATGTATTTAGAAAACACACCCCCTTGGTTTGAGGGTATTATATACGCTGTAAAAATACTGTAAATTTTTACAGGAAATTTCTGGCAACAATTCTGCCAACTAATTACCGTAAAATTACAGTATACTAAATTAATCTAATCGAAACGCTAAAGACACATATATTTGGTGAGTTAATACAGAGATTGTGAATGTGTAGGGAATAAAAAGCACTGACGAATACCCTAACTTGTAGGCCTATCCACAAATATCAACCTATATTTTACTCTGTATTACTGTAAAATTTACAGTTTGTTGTAAGATATATCAAGTAAAACTGTAACAGTGAAGTTGAATGGAAACCTGTAAAAGCTGTATTTACCGGGGTCACACTCTATTCGCAGAATTGCTGTAACATTTGTTGTATTTTCCTTAAATTGTAGTAAATAATTATATAATTGAAAATCATTATAGCGTGTAATAAGCTAGGTTGATACTCTTTAAAATCCGTATAATCCACGTTTAAATTTAGTTGATTTGAATACATTTGTTGCTTCGTGGCATTTTTCATTTGTTCACAATAACACAGTAATTTATAGCTACCGTAGGCCTACTTTATGCTGTAAATGTCCTGTCTGTTCATGTGATGTTCCATCTCGAAGTCAAGTTAGCTACACCATTTCCTCACCCCTCTCCAATAAAAATTGTATTATTGAATTAAATTAAAACACCCGATTTACAAACTAAAGAGAAGGTACATGATTTCCAATTGGCTGTCCAAACCGACTAAGAATTTCATCTTGACGAATCGTCCAGCAAGCGATATTTTTGGCCTTGTAATTTTCCCGTTGCGATCTCTACAATAGCGTTTTAATTACCTGCATATAGCACTGTCTATTGGTATACGTGTGGTCTCAGTAAGTGGGTGTGATGCGCTGACATGCAATAACATTAAATGTACCATTTGTAAAAACAATTCGCCATTAGCAATATCCTGTCTGGAATACAATATCCCGAAGCAAGGACGGGCGGTTGTTGTAAAGAAAATATGGGTTGAGGTGAAATTCTCTATCGTTTCAATAAAGTTATTGTAGCTGTAGCGTCACGCTTACCCGGGGGTGCATTACAATAATAAATTGGGTATGAATCTAAGAACCCCCACATTCAAACCAGGTGGAAGGTTTCGGTATGACAAGACTCGCTTAAATGACAAAGAATGTTGTACCAGCATAACGTGTACAGGCGTCATTTTTTTTAAAAATCAATCTTAACGAAAAACATTCATTGTCAACGAAGCTTCGGCTTTAATGCACTGTTTGCTTACCTCTTGTGTACAGGAATTAAAATTTTAACCCTTCTCCTCCTCAATAAAGATTCAACTTTCTAAAACCGCTTCCAAAATATATTTTGTAAAGAGTTGACCCCATGTGTGCAAGTTTAAAATCTTTCAACGTCTCATTCTCAAATAGAATTAAAAAGAATACAAAACTTAAAATGAAAAAGTTTACACACACGTTCGAACCCTTTCACACAGATATAAATGGGCGCGCGCGCACACACACCACACACACACACACACACACACACACACGCAGACGTAAATTCGTATCTCTGTGGGGACAAAATAGGTTGTAAATGTGTAAGCCTTGTGGGGACCTTATGCGTTCCGTACATAGGTTATGGGGTCGAGATGTCCCACAAGGCCTTCATGCCATTTAGTTAAGTTGTGGGGACTTGCTTCTAGGGGTAAAGGTCTCACAGAGTACGCCAAATAGGCAATTTTAAGCAATTTAGCATGTGGGGACATGGCCTTTGTCCCCACAAGCTAACTCCGTCCCCATAAGGGTAGTACTGAACGGACCATTGTCCCCACAAAGATACAATTTTCCCATCACACACACACATACACACACACGCCACACCACACAAGCACATAAGATTAGGAAGGTTTGCGTCAGGACTCATGTAGGAAGTGTTTTTACATCCGTTGCACTCAAGCCACTTTAGTGCAGCCCTTTAGTAAATTTGCAATGTTTATCATTTGCAATGAAAATGAGTCTATTTCATCAAATTCTATAGACCAAAAAGGTGCATTATGGTTTCAGTCATTAGATGGTCTCAATGGAAAATACCGAAATACAATACAAAACAAACAAATTACAAAGCGAAACGTGACACCGGATCCTTGTTCAACCAACCCAACATCACTCCCCCTGACATGATAGCGAAGATGCGCTTGTATAAACAGATCTCAGGAACCAACATAATGCAGTGATAATACTGACGATGTTTTTACAAGGTCTACGTACTTTAGAACATCATTAGAGAAATCTAACTGATTAATATCACAAATGAATAAAATACGGTCTCATGAGGTCGAAACCACGGCAAAGGACATGACAATTTCTTTATGAGCATGACCTTGGAAAAAACAGGACTGACTCTGGACTAAGGGGAATGCAACAAGAAGGAAACAGCAACAACTACTTTAATACAGTATGGACTCAGCTGATTCAAACGCAGGAGTACAAGGGAAATTGAGCAAATTATAAATGTTCTTTTAATCTTTGTTAATGAAAATCAGGACAAGAACCAACTTTAATATAAGCAATAACAGAAACAAGAACCATTGAATACAATACAATGGTCCCAGCAGATTCAGATAATTCTTTTAACTTTTAATAAATTTACATTGTGTCAAGAGGTTAGGACAATCGTGTTGATTCCGGTGTAGAAGTAATTATAGTCCGGCGTACTCATAGTCCGGCTACAACGGTAAAGAATAGAGCACTCAATTCAGTTGACTCTTCACGCAACATTATTTTCACGCTTTATTGCGTTATCGTCTATGGAGCCCCGGACTGTGGCTCCCGCCGGACTATATCTGCTTTCACACCGGATACAATCACGAAAATGCAAAATTTTTAAATTTCTGAAAATAATTTGATGTTTGCGAGACCATTATTCGCCAATGGTGCCTAGAAACCTTAACAAAGGTGCATCAGAGATGAGAAAAAGATGATCCGAATACCTCGCGGAAGCCTTTAATGTTGGTACCTCTTCAAATTTGCCTCTTAAATTACTCTATCATGAGGGTGACGGGTCTAGGATACCTGAGAAATGTATTTTCCATTATTGCATAAATTAATTGTGGAGGGTGCAAGAGGAGAGGAGCGCGAAAAAAAAAATCGAGTGGGTGGATGGCTGGGAGTAAAAGTCATTACCAGCCACATATATTTCATGTTAGCAAAGAAATAGAACTTTTGCTTCTTTGAAAATGTCCTAAATATCTAGAAACTATAATCTGGACGTTGTCACTTTTTGTTTTGCTAGTAAATTAGTATAATATATAAAAAATGATTTAAGGTCTCATATCCCAACCACATATATATCATGTTGGCAAGGAAATGGAGCTTTTGCTTCTTTGAAAATGTCCTAAATATCTAGGAACTATAATCTGCACGTTGTCACTTTTTGTTTTGCTAGTAAATTAGTATAATATAAAAAATGATTCAAGGTCTCACATCTTACCGTAACATATCCCATGGCCTACATTGAAAACACTATAACAAGTACGAACTCTAAACCCTTAACAGTAAATCCGACCATAACCCATATCCTACTTTTCTCTTGACCGCTCAAATTACATGATATAGGGCACCAATCCGCTAGTTCAAACTACATCATCAAAATCTACATTTCTACATTCTCGTCTTCAAACCTTACTACGATTATTTCACCATATTCCGTTAACACGATAGTGAACTTAATATCGTCGCAAGTATTCCGGGTATCATGAAGCATTCCCGGGGCTATTTCTTGACATAATAGTACATTCGAGTTGTTGAACTCTGTCCTTAAAATCGAGACTATTGGCGTTTTTACTGCTACATTCAGCCATGTTTGTCCGATCGGTTTTTGACATCGATTAATTGTAAAGAGCCGTTTCTTGATGACTACAAAAACGTGCAGAATTACATTCTTTGGCGTCAAAGATCTCTTATCAACATGATCAAAGTTCAAGAAAAGGTAAATTTCTCGAGGCGAATTCTCAGGAAGTACACATACGCAAGTCAAGAAAATCTTTATCTAATTCTACTCAAAACAGTAATTTGATAATAGAGAATCTTGTATTCCAGCAACCCTTTTACCTGGAAGCTTATCCGTCATCAGGAATTGTAGAGGGGTGGTGAAGATTTGCAGAAATTTTGGCATTCCAGATTATGATAATGATCTTATTTTCATTGGATAAAATATCGTCACTTGATGCAAAACTGTGAATCTGAGTTAAAATTTATTTGCATATTAGCGGTACTTTTTTGCTATTAAAGTGACATCAATTTCCTATTAAGTAACTAAGTTTATAACATCCCACTTTTCATAATTCATATAAAATTATATTTTTAAATAGCCATGTTAAACTTACTTGATGATCTCCCTGTTTCTGCGTGGAGAGAATTATGACATTAAGAAGCTTAAACAAGAGTTTGGTTACAATCTATGATTTTATTTTAAATGTTAATATTTTTGTAATTGCTTTCTCTGTTTACCAAATTTTGAGGATTAGCACCTTTTTGAACGAATTAGTCCCATTTTTAGAAACTCAAAATATCAAAAACTTAATCTAAAGATGAGTTTTAATACCGTATAGCCTGAGCCTGAACGATCTTGTAAGATAACTCTAATGGAGAACATCTCTGAGTTTTTAAGTATTATTAAAAAGATCCACAATTGGGACAATTTTTGGTATTTTCCGAAACGTCATCTTTCCTACGATTTTTTAATTAGTTTTCAGAGTAGAAAAAACAATGTTACTCGACTACTTTAATATGACTAAATATTTTTTCTCAACAAAAACGTTATATCAGATCATTTACAATATGGTCGTTATTATTGAAAAAATCCAAAACTTACCCCAATTTATATTAAAATAATGACGATAGATTAAGATAAATCTCAAATATCGGCAACATTCTTGTCATTTTCTAAGAGGAAGTCCGTATTATAAGCTTAAACCATGTTTGTTCATTATTTCGTGGGCCATAAAATTCTTATGGCCCAAAAACAGAAATTAGGAAGAAAGTACCCGACAGCAATATCACTGGTAATTCAAAGAGATTGTTAGTGATTATTTAAATGCAGGTGTATTAAAGAGATATACTGGCTGAAAAACAATGAGTAAAGCAATTATATGTAAGAGTTTGTTGAAAAAACACGGGGATTTATTTAAAATTGACTTAAAGTAAAACCAAAAAGTTCATATAAATCTTTCCATTTTTTTAATTCGACTTTTAAAAAGACAAAGCTCTCTACTATATTTCAAAGTCAGTGCACTCATATGAATTGTAAATTGTAGCCTACGAGTTATACTGTCACTTATCCATCACTGCTTTGTATGTTGTCGATGATTTTCTGGGCCAAAAGTGAACCACTAGAACTTTGCTGCTAGCGGCATGTTTTCCGACGAAGTCTGTTTCCTCCTCAATGTTCTAAATCAAGTGGTGGTACTGGGGAATGCGTTTGTTCAACCGGTTTGCGACAGAAACTTGTTGTTAAAAACATATCGCGTTTGGCCTTTTTAAAACGCTTTTTCTACTTGAATGGCCGTTTTATTAACTGTAGCCAAAACACAATCATTTTGATAGCTTTGTACAGCTGCGAAACACACACATACATGCACATACGCACACACAACACCACAAACACACAAACCACATCAATATACATGTATTCACACAAGTTTTCATTACTTCCCTCCCAAATCATGACATACAGATTGAAGACCACACACTGATAGTGTCCCTTCAAAATCTCCTTACCAAATGTACGTCCAGGTGGCAAGGTAGTTTAATGCCTTAAAAGGTGCAACGAGAGATTTCCATATCAGGTGTCCCTAAAAATCCCCCAAAAAAAAGTTCTGATTTTTGCCCTGATGTAAAACTTTCCATCAAAAATATCCCATATTGAAAGGATATGCTGAGAATGTTTCTTTGGTAACAAAAAATTGTGAAAGTTTATAATTTCGGAAAGGAGCAAATCCGAAATTCTCCTATGTTTTAGACTTGACACGTTATAAGCAAATCAAAATCGCCTTTTATCTCATCATTCAAGACATTTCTGTACATAGGCAAAGATAGATCTATTGAGTTTCTATCTATATGAAAATTACTCTTATGCACAAGATTTGGGTGCCTCAAAATCTCTCGTTGCACTTTATGCCATTGTGCAAATTAGCATTGGAGTAGTTTTTTACTGCTTTTACTACGAATTGTATGGAGGTGACAAATAACACTTTCGAATTATGGTCTACTAATATCGAAAACGAATGGATGCATGTGTATTTTAATATGTCCAAGATACTGCTTCATAAGACAAAATTCATTGACACAAGTTTGAAGGTTGTAAACAAGATGATAACGTTATGTTTTGTTTAATGGCACGTGCACGTTAGTTTATTGCCAGTAACAAAATATAATCGAATTTTGATCAATTTGGGCTTTATTGCTATCAAATTTCTATGAGGTTCAGAAATTAAAAATAGAAAACAAATTTAAATACAGCGAATTATGTTTTAATAAAAATGCATTGTAGTTTGAAGGAAATTTCTAAATTGCATCATTATGCTATGAAACTTTAATAGGACTCGATGACACCTTCAATCACGTCTCCATGATTTATTTTATACCACTTTTAATCTAATGTACGCAATAAAGAGGGAGAAAGACCCATATCTTTAGTTGAATTTAGTTATGTCCTCTTATGACTCGCGCCCCAATTTTTGTCGATGGTGAGATTCTGGTATGGTTTGATTTGTTTCTAATAAACTAAGAGACCCTCAAAGTAATAAATGATCTGCATCTCCTGAAATAATAATTACTGTAACTAATTGCCGATTTTCTAGCTTCTTCAATTAAAAAAGTGAAATGATGCGTCATCTTTTGTTTAGGGTAAAGATCATAGAATCTTTGGTTTGGTTATATATCTCCAGAAATTATACAAATGATTTCCGTAATTGACATAGCAAAATGAAGCTAAAAATGAGGCTCTATAAGGTGGATAAATAGTATAATATATTTGTAGGTTTTTTCTTTTTCTGTTGGGTGGGGACCTTGAAAGCAATATTTTAGGGGGTCTGTCAGCAGCTGCTGACACTGCTGGCTCTTAAACCCGCCACTGAAATATTAGACTGGATAAAAGTTCTCCATTTCTCGATTTTTTAAAATTCAATGATTTTTTGTACAACGTGTGTCAATAAAAACGCTGGATTCAAACCGATTTTTTTTTTCTGAGGAAATTATGTTTTGTCTAATTTGATAAGGATTTGGCTGTCCATAAACTCATCTTTGACAAGATTTTTGTCTGGTGGAATTGAGATTTTTGGTTGAAAAGTTATAACATATTTTGTGAAGCCTTTCTGAATCACGTTGGTCCGATTCAATGACCTTAACACAACGATCATCAGCTATGTACAATATAGGCATACATTGAAGACAATTAAAACTTGAACAAATATGACAATAAGTGTCACTTAAATTAAAACTTGCATTGGAATTGAAATCAAATTATCTCATGTCAGATGGTGCCCAAAGGTACTGCTGTGGCCTTCACAAGAGCTCGCCATTTTCCTCGATCCCTAGCCAAACTTGTAGCTCTTGCCATACTCCTTTCAGTCCACCCCTTTATTCCATCTGTCCAAGCCGTTGCTGGACGACCTCTTCCTCTACCACCTTTCACGACACGCTGAATGATTTGCTTCTCAATGCTGTTCTCTCTTCTCATAATATGACCAAACTATTTCAGCTTCCTCTCTCTTATAAGTTTTCTTAACATCAGGCCTGAACCAATCTTCTCCAACACCCATTCATTTGTTCTTTTGTCCTGCCAGGATATCCTCAGAAGCCTTCTGCACTACCACATTTCCAGTTTCAAGCGAATCGATGCGTTTGTTATCACTTTTAGTTGGTGCCCAAGATTCACTTCCATAGGTGGCAAAACTGAAGACAGTTGCCCTTAGCAGCCGCAGTTTTACCTCTGTTGAAACTCCTCCACTCTTCCAGATGTTTATCATGTTTTGGGTGGTGTTCATTGCAATAGCTTATCCTCTCTTGACTTCCGCGGTACTGTCGCAGTTGTTATTAATAAGCGAACAAAGGTACTCAAATTCTTGTACCTCTTCAATCAGCTGGCCATCTAAGACAAAGGCATCGTCAGTTCGTGAAGAATCCATTATTTTGGTCTTCTTTGTGTCAAATTAGGGACATGATATTGTACCTTGAGTTCAAAAAGATATTAAATAGATCAGAAGATTAGTCCAAACACTTAAATTGGAAATCTATGATCACAATAATTCATATCTTATCTATTGCTTAAAAGTTCTCTTTCTATTTATAGATATTAACAAAATATACAGTTCAAACAATATAAACTGCTTTTTTCATAATAATTTATTTAAATTGTTTTATTTAATGATGTGCTCGGTATGGGGTCGAAGGTCATTAAGGGGTCACTTCCGGTCTTAATGTGAAAACCTTGAATTCATATCTGCTATATGTAAGGTAGCATGATGCTGATACTTGCACAGGTAACTTGACATTAGTCCGTGTCTATATTGATGTTAACACACTTGAGTTCAAAGGTCATTATAGGGGCACTTCCGGTGTAATTGGCACAGATGACTTGATGTTAGTAGGTGTCTATTAGAATGATAACGTATTGGGGCCAAAGGTCATCATGGGGCACTATCGGTAAATCTGTAAAAATCGGGTAGACGTTTCATATAGAAGTCCCATTGATGCAAATGAGGTATGCCATTCATTCCGTCAAGCACTACTGCACAACGTCATACAGCGCATGACGGAATCAATTGTAATACCTCATTTGCATCAATGGGACTTCTATATGAAACGTCTACCAAAAATCGGCAGGATACGTGTCCTTGCAAGGACACAGTCATATCTAGTTTAAACTGCTTTCTTCATAATAATTTGTTATTTATTTTAATTTTATGTCATATTTAGGGTGGATCATTCAGTGTTCAGACACTGTTTTCAATGATGCCCGGGGTTGCATGGCGAGGTTGTACAGCCAGAGGTCCCACTCTACTTTTATCGAAACTGGCTGCGATTACGAAGGGGATATTTTTATGGTTCGTTTGCCCAACTTCAAAATGAAGAGAGAGCGGAATTCCTGTTTTAATCAATAGTTTGTATACAAGTCAAATCCAGAACTTAGTACCAGAATTCCAGCGAGTGGCCCTGCTGGGACTCGAACCGAGGACATATGTTCTTGCACCAAAGGCGAATACCCTAAAAGTGGTCCATGCTCTCCTTTAAATACTTATTGATAGCCTAATCCTGGCACACCTGTCCTCCGTAATGATCCACAACGATTCTCACCTGTATACTCAAATCTTTCATTAGGCTGTGATTTCACAAATCGGACCAGCATTATCCTTCTTCAATATACGTACGAGGTTTAGAAAACCGGATGCATGGTTATGCAGATGCGGTAATGCAGTGAGAGCGCCCATGTCCAACTGTGTTCAGGAATGTGACCGCATAAGTTCAAAGTCCATTCGATCGATATCGGTCACATTCCTGAATAATGGGCGCACTCACTGCATTACCGCTTCTGCATATACATGCACCCTGTTTTCTAAACCTCGTAACTGTATATCTGGACAGGGGTATCCAAAAACATAGCAAAGAGTAGGAAATATACTTTGAAAAGAGTGTTAACGTCATGATGATCGGGAGTGTTTTTTTTAAATATTTATGTTTCCAACGCCGTGTTTTAATTGACACGCACACAGTATATCCAGAAAAAATGTTTTACTTCTGTATTACTTTTTTACATCAGCATGTCATATACATGGACAAATCCAATATTTCCGTCAAACTATGATAAAAAAGAAACATGTTGGAGCTGTCCAATGATTAAGGACAAGGAAATTGGCAAGCAAAAGATTATTATATTTTATTTCGATTCTTATTTATTCAGAGTTACTTCTTCACCCCATATCCGTTTTTCGAGTGCATAATTGAAAAACTAGCATCATTAACATTTTGAGAGCTAGTTAGATAATTTGACATACACTTCTCTTTCTCCTCGCGTCAAAATTACACGGAGAAGCACCAACCAAAACGAATCATAAATTGCAATCGGATTATTATTTATTTGGAGTTGTTTCTTCATCGCCAACACCTTACATCCATTATTCGAGTGCTTAATTGAAACGCAGATGATAACGAGCATCGTTCTGAGAACTAGTTTCGAAGATAATTTGAAATGTACTTGTCTATTATCTTGGCGTAAAAATTACATGACGAAGCACAAACCAATATAATTCATAGATAAACTACGTCTGCTAAGCACGAATTATTGATATTTGATGTTTTCTGTTTCGAGCATAAATTCACATGGTCACACTAGGGCTCATTTATATGCACAAAGTACTTCTAGCTCCTTCCCCAAACCCCGTCGTTATGGGGGAAATTTACGGAAAACATACCTTTGAATAAATTCATCTGGGATCCCGATTTTATTCAGCCATACATGCAGTGAATGGCAGCGACTGATGATGTTTACAAGATAAAAGAGACAGGTCAAGTTTTTTTCACGTCTAACCGATCTCCTTAGCAGCGATTTTTGCTTTTAAAGAAAAAAAATCATGGGGGGAAATCACCCAATTCACTTAAAAGACGGTGACGAGTAATGAGTGCGACAAGCAGGTCCCACGATTTGTCTTGAGAGGTAAAATTACATAAATTGACTTTTCTAAAAAATACCCAACCTCTTTTAAGGGTAGTGTTTATTAAGTAAGGATAATAAATTTGGCTTATTTAGAGAAATTGCAATTCGATTAGTGAACCTCTAGCACCTAATGTTAAACTCTTAGGCAGGTGGGCCCTGGGTCACTCCTTTACCCATTTTTCAAGCTTTTGCATTGACAGGGCAGGAGGAGTTCATACAAGGCTTAGTTGAGAACAATTCAATGACGACCATTCGTGGGGAGATGGCCTGTAATGAAATCACCATGGGAGATTTCATGAGAGGATCTCAATGACGATGTTCAATTAACTGCATATTTTGCTCTGTTCAGTTTTCATGTGCTGAAATTTTCAAGGTTCTAACTGACATTTTTGGTTTTTGCGAGATAATAATTTCTTTGGAATGATATATAATTTGAAATGATAATAATTTTATAATGATGTATAATTTGTTTGGGTTTTCAAAAGGTTAATTTGTTTCAAGGTCACACGTCGGTA